>JAQIWX010001080.1:0-11757 GCA_034696785.1 Lepidocyrtus cyaneus | reverse complement strand
GGGGGCGGAATAGTTTGAGCTGATCCTGCTCTTGCGAAGTTGGTATAGCCATGATATGCAATATGAAATGAGAAGAACTGTCTGGAATTTGATGAGGATAGAAATGAATTTAAGCAAGAAATAACGAGTACAGATAACATTTTGGAATGTTTTTATTGCCTATTTGAGTTAATAATAATAAACAATACATACATACAACCAATATACATTCAGAGCATTCATAGTAACGTGTTGTAATCATGAATATTATTTAGGTATATAAGACGAACATTTATTAAATTTATTATTTATTAAACTTAACTTATTTATATTTATTTATTAATTATTTACACAGCGTATTTATTAAATACACCATAATGTATTGTAAATACAAAGTAGCTGACATTGTTTACCTTATCAATGTTCGTTCGTTTGTACTACAATATCTAATGTAAAGGGTGCCCCATATAAAAAGAGAGGTTTTTAATATCGAATAATTGTGCTGCTATGCAAATTTGAGCAATATATATTTGTTCATTCGATAGCGCTGACTCTTGGATTTTTGTTAATGAAAAATATTCAAAGCATGCATGGTGTGGTTGGAAGAGGATGATATCCGCGGAGGATTTTCAAAATTTGAAAGTCAATTTTGGAGCCTTCTCAGGAAGCCACTTTTGGTTGTTTAGTGATTCGTTCCCGGTTGACATGATCCAATTTCGGCTTATGGGAAGAAGACGTGGTCAACTCGGATTTTTTTTTAAACTTGGTAGGGAGGGGTATCTTGACCTCCTAAGTCGAATGGCACTATTTTTACTCAGGGCAAAAGGTTCCAAAGTGGCCCTATGGGATCTTCAAATTTTATGGTTACTATGTATTTCTTATGACTTAGACATGGTAAAAATTTTGTTCATTTTTTATTTTAACCAAAATTATTTCTATATTTAAGGTTAGGTTAGGTTAAATTAGGTTGGGTAAAATAGCAGAGCCGTGTACACCGTGACGAAAACGTGTACAATGTAGTGAGCACGAAGTGACCAAAACTGCCTAACCACATCCTAATTTCAAACAAAAAATTGATGAAGGTTAGGTTAGCATGCGTGTACACTGCCATCAGCGAACATGCATGTTGGTATCGTAAAAACACATAGTAACCATGTAACTTTGAAGACCCGATAGGGTCACTTTGGAGTCTCTTGCCCCGAGTAAAATTAGTGTTATTCGACTCAGGAGATCAAGATACCCCTCCCTACCAAGTTTAAAAAAAATCCGAGTTGACCACGTCTTCTTCATCTGTTCCCCAATTTCCCATAAACGTTAACCTTTGAACACCGTTAGAAAAAAGACCCGGATGGGACAATGGAAAAAGTTTTTGCTTTCAAAGTTGTTTTACTGACAAATCCAAGATTCTGCGCTATCGAATGAACCATGATACATTGCTCAAATATGCGTAGCAGCAGAATTATTCGTGAATAATGTTATGTACAATATCCTACCGTAGTAACTTCAGCCTCCTTCACCACCACCAACCCCTTCAATCTCCTCGCCAAACAATTTCATAAATACGCTGACAAGCTTCAGCGAGCGAGCTCAGTCAATATTTAGTTAGGGAAGCACATACACCGTTGTAACAATCAGTAAATAAATTCAAATTAAACGAAGTCTGATTACCTTGCTTATTAGTATAGCGTTCTATACTTTAAAACCTTTATTCCCTTCATAGAAGTTATTACAATTTGGCGTAGTTATTACAATTTGGCGTAGTTAAAGTATAAATAAATCTAAAGCATCATCAAAAAGATAAGGTTCTAACATGGTGCAACAGATGTTCGAACCCTTTCGAAACATTTAGTGTTTGTGTGTTCCAGTGCTCCTACTATTTTGCTGGCTCATTTCTGTTCCTAGCAAGAAAAGTTAAACAGATTCATGTGTTTAACAGAGTTTAATCGGATACATAGAAAGAAGCGTTACAGCTTCATAGCAAAACAGGGAGTTGCAGTTTTCTTATAGTTGCAGTTGGTGCGAGTGAGAAATATCTATCTTATTATGTATATTGCACCCAAGCAGACCAAATAGGATGCAGCTCAAGTAGTGAACAAGTGAGGGTCCATTAACCAACATTGTATTAATATGAATGAGCTCTTACTTCGTTGTTTTGCCTCGGATGACTTTCACATCATAATATTGTCTAGTAGGTACACCCGTTAGGTACTTCATTTAGGCAGTTAATTATATGTAAATTAAATTAGGTATCAATTTTAATATCATCACGACGTCGAGGCAGTCACAGACTTCAATCTGTTCTCGATCGTCGTGGGGATTGGATGAGTAGGCCTTCTTAAAGTTTAGATTCAAAAGAGTTCCCTTATTTGTTAAAATCATTTCAGAAACATTATAAAAAATATAAAGAAAGTGCATTAAAAAATTCTGGAAAGTTTCTGATTTCTAGTTATATTTATTTGGCATCAATAATCAAACAAGCAATTATACGCCAAATATGACATGGTGAACTGATCAAGTTCGACCTCACAGTCTTCTTGATATCCGATGGTCTTTCCATTGACAGAAGTATATTTTTTTATCTCGGAAACTTTCAAAAACATTTGAGAATAATAGTAATCTAGTGATTATTGTGCATTATCCATACGTTTAGTTTAATAGTTCTATCAACAGTGTTTCATTCAAACATTCCATCGTATCTAAAACATATTTAAGTTGGTGTTAATGAAGTATTGCGGATAATTACTTCTACTCATTGGGGCTGTTACAAATAGCTCTCATGTCGTCAACTCCAAATGGCCCACCTACTCACCCCCGACTCTATTCCTCTCTCTCGTAAATTATACCATACCATAAATGGAATTTCTAAATTATATATATATCGTTTTTTATAATAAACTTCTTTACATTAGCTCTCGGTAAATCTGAGGAAAAGGTGCACAATCATTCTGCATAGAAGTAAGTAACACATCATGTAGAAATCAATTCAGTGAAAAAAATGTATAATAAAAATACAAGCCCCTAAAAATATCCCTACCACAACCGTTTCCATTTTTCAGAAATCAAAGAACTTTTCCAATGTGGAAAACTTTACTTAAATTTTGAAAACTGTAGGAGATTAGGAGAAGAAAAACTTTTGAGGAAAGATAGAAAGAAAAGAAATGAATAATTGAAAGAAATAATTTAACGAAGAGTCCACGATCAAAATCAGGAATGGAGTTCCCATCCTTTCCAGCTGGTATATATATGAAATCCCGAAAATTGCTTCGGTGTTCACTTTCTGACACGCGCAGAAAGTTCAGTCCGATGCAATGGACTTTCGTCATTTCAACTTTCGAACTTTATCTCACTTTTACTAATCTTCAGCAAATAGCTCCAAGTTTATTTTTATGTAATAACACGTGAACAATTTAACTTCATTAATAAAGCCGCAAATTATAAAATTAATTGCGACTTCTGTTGATTACGCATTCCAGTCCAATCCAAAAATGAGAAAAATTATTTATAGAACGTAGCATACAGGGTTTAGTACAGGCAAGCAAATAGGTTAGTCACATTAACAAATGTGGTAACAATGAATACTAATCGAAAAAAAAATCGTAAGACATTTTATGCAAGTCTTGTCACTTATCTCCAGTGCCCAGATGAAAAAAAATGCATCGCTAAACAAAATATACTAAACTGGTAACAAGCAATAACTTACTCCGTACTTACTTTAAATCTTATTCAGAAAATTTTTTTATGAAAAGCCAATTCATTCATGATAAATTTATGTAACTCAAAAACAACATGGACCCATTCTTTTAATTTTCTTGTAAGAATCTATTCAGTCAGAAAAAAATTTATTATCTCTCTTCCTCTTACAAATTATTTTATTAATTGGATAAATGTAACTCTTTCGATTACTTCAACCCATTGATAAGAAATTTGTATAGTATGAATAAATTACAACCAGTTTTATTCCAAGTGCTTCGATAAACAGGAAGAAGATACGAAGAGAAGACACCGCTTCTCAACTTCAGCGAAAATAACAACAACAACAGCTCTACTCCATGATAACATGTCATGCAACTTTGATGAATATGATTACCCATGTCATGTCATTGAATTAGTCAACCGGGACGTTTTCCTCTGGTCATCGGGCTGTTACGAGATCGCCATTCTTCACCAACACCCGAAACCCACACACGTACACCCTATCTACAGCAATCATGATCCCGATCCGTTCCTCTTGTTTTGGATATTGATATGACCATATTTGTATTGTCTTTACTTCTATAAAACGGTTAAACTTGATAAAATAAAGCACATTTGAAAAGGCGACATAAGCGACTCAACAAGTACAATTATTACAACACTGCTACAGTACGCTGTTGGTTTTTTGTTTATTCACTTTAAGGTAAAATTAACTTTTGGCATCGATCTAAGTATCTTTTTAAAAGAAGAAGTGAAACGTGAAGTTTACCATAATCTTCGCACACAATCAAGAGTTCAAAAAGCGATTGTGAATCTTATCGATGCAAGTAAACAGCTTTTCAAGGAACAGTTAAAAACTCATGTATCTGGGGAAAGTTTTCTGTGTGCTTACGCAGCATTTGTTCCCATTACTTCCTTGAACTTATAACAGTAATCCATCAAAATGGGTGTACCTCATATCAAGTTTAGGTACATGTTTAAATATATCCCAGAGAATCACAATTCAAGTAAATTGTACTTCTTTGTCTTGAAGAGATATTTAACAAAAGCCAAGCAAATAGATGCAATCAATATTTTGCGGGTGTACCTGAAACCACCCACACAGTTTTTTATTCCATTTCAAGATTGGCTAGACGCTGTCATAGTGCTACGGCAATCGGCTGAAGGGGGACACTTAACCTCAGCCTTGGATGTGGTACAATACATTCAAAAGAAATACGAAGATTGGCTGTGGAGTGATGAGTTACCACTGGATTTACCTGACTACTTTAAATATTAATTATTCGTGAGAACCTCATATCTAGTGTTGGGGGAGATCCTCCATTCTACATCAACATGGCAGAATCCCCTCAAGATATTTGCAGTTGTGAGAACTGGAGTGAACATTTTATCTTATATCAGGCTTACATTATTCACTTTGAATATTTGTTTTTACCTAAAATGTTACAAACCGGCCATCATACTCCAGCCGCCGATAAGTTAATCATTGTACAAAAACTAGGAGCCACTTTTGTTCCGTTTATAGTAAAAGCCCAGCAATTGCAATTATATCCTACTTGGGATACCGCCGATATGCTCAGCCATTAAGAACTTTTTTACAAACTTCATGGCTTAAATATGGATGCGACTGATCCGGACTTATATGAGGAATTTCATGATTGTACATTGAGCTGTTTTTGCTTCATGTGTAGAGATTATTTGGGAAATAATCCCACATTCCAAAATGAGTGGTTAAAATATATTGTTAATTAGATTTAATTTAATTTAGACATTCGCTAGATATTTAGATGCTAGATAAATTGTAAATGATGAATTAGTTGTCAATGTCATATTGAAGCACAGCTTTGCACAGTATGCTCAATGATAAATAATAATAAGCAAAACGATTCATTTCATTTTATATCAAGAAAGCACTTAAGTAAGTAAGTAAATAAATAAATACGTAGGCAATAGGTTGATCATAAGTTAAGTAGGTAACCTGTTTTGCACGTAAGCAAGTAAATGTACTTTTACTCTTTGAATGAGAAGTTGAATATTATCTGTTTTCATGAATATTGGCAAGAGCATGAATAGAGGTTTTAGCTTTGCTCAGCGTTCGTAAATTCTCTTGAATAAACGCATTCATCCCATAAATTGCATTAGCCAAATAGGGATAAGATCAATTCAATCCATGAAGAGGACATAGAATAATTCAATGGAAAAACTTTAGGAATCACGAGGCAGAATGGACATATATTATCGCCAAGTCAATCCACATATTTTGCTTCATTTTTGCATGACATGACTTCATACTTGAAATTATGCACCTACTTGAAACCATAATCATTGTAAACTACTTGTTGAGGGAATTGGATCGGTACTGTTGTGAGAAAAGCAACGTCATCATCACCATCATCATCCCCATCATCAACAACCTGCATTGTTCTGTTCTGTACAATATCCTTCCTCTGCAACTTCAGCCTCATTCACCATCATCAACCCCTTCCTCCTCCTCACCGACGCCATCAACAATAATATCATAAAATACGCTAACGAGCTTTAGCGAGTTAGCCAGTCACAATTTAGTAAGGAGCGAGAACACACACACACATTGTTATAGTAAAATCAAATAATAAATTAAATTACGAAGTCCGAGATATCCTTGCTCATCGAGCGAAGTTGATTTGTGGATCCTTTCAGACACATTATTATAATCCACGGTCATGATAATCATTCTCATTAGTCAAAAAGTAAACCAAATTTAGGAAAAAGTATAACTAAAAAGATAAAGTCATAGCTAAAAAAATACTCGTCTGAACATGGGGAAAAAGATGTTTGAACCCCTTCGGAAATTTTAGTGTTGTGTGTGCTCGTGCTCCTCCTGTTTTGCTGGCTCCTTTCCGTTCCCTCCAGGACGGATCGTATTTTTCTTTTTCGGAGAAAAGTTTTTGAGGATTATGATGTAGTCCTCCTGTCTGGATTTTTCTCACTTTGGATCCGGTACAGTATCATATAACATAATATGTTTATTACTTAAATTTATATTTACAAAAGTGCATTCGTATTCTTCCTCTAAAAGTGATTGATCAGATCATATCCCAGGACGGACAATAACATAAATCTGTTGGGATTAATTCAGACAGCTTCATTGCTGCCCGTTTCACAACAGTTAAAAATAAGTGATTCGGTGATAGTTAATTCTATCAATAAAACGAAAAGGTTATTCGCATCTATTATAAGTATTCTATTAGTAATTCTGAACTAAATGATTTGGAATTTTGAGGATATTTAAAAATAGAGTGATATTTCTTTTCAAGTGGTTAGAGTCAAGTTTTATTTTTGTTTCATACTTACGTGTGTGAAACAGAGACGAACTGCTCCTTCCTACTTATAGTGATCAATCAATCAACATTGAAAAATCTGTGTAATTGGTCTAAAGTGTATAAACAAATAATGAATCAGACAAATAATCCGATCAGAATGGATATTAAATTACAAAGTCAATTTAGAATAAAGGGTAGAATAAAGATAGATCCTTTTCTGAATTTGTCAAATTATTGTAGTTGTTTCCGTTCATTTGATAATTACATAGATTACTTACAGTTGGTCGCCAAACAATATGACCATACATACAGCCAATTAGTATTTATTATCAAACATTTAGGGAAAACTTTTAACTCTTTCTTTGAGTTATATTTTGTGGCGTTTCATTACAGTGAAATTAACATCACAAACATGATGATACATGTTCAATTAGAATATTGTCGTCTACTTAATTGTGATTCGTCTCAAATATTAAATTACAGAAATAGAAAGAAATTATGGCTACATGAATATTGTAATTGTGTTTCTTGTTTAGAGTTACAGTTAAACTATTCAGGGGTAATCTAAAAATGTAATTCTATAAACAAAATTCGTATCATCAAAAATCTCAATTCGTGAATGAATAAGTAGGTACATAATGTAGAATTATATAGGTACTCAATGTTAACAAAAACGGTAAATTGAGGTCGTTGCCTCATGAAATGTAAAATCCTCTTGCGCCTCGTCGCATACTATATGGTGTGAAACAATTCTATATCTACTTGCACATAACTGTGCTTGGATTTTACAGTTAGGTACATTGAATGCAAAAATGAAATTGTTGAAAGTTGCGATATCATAAACCAACTTTCATGAGTTAAGTGGGTTAGCTCACTTATCTCTCTTAGCTATATATATGATTTATTCAGTTAGGTGCATTGACTGAAAATTAAATGCAACAACCTACCATAAAACTAGTACATTAGTCAAAGCTCTGTTGCAAATACTTATTCTTGCTTGTCTATTAAACCTTGTGAGAAAATTCTTGTCCTATTTGGATTAGAAACTTTGCAGTTGTTGTGTTATTATTACTATATATTTTACAGTAGCTTATAAAGAAATAACTAGATATAGTAAAACTGACTGACACGATTACGGATAAATCGTTTTGATTTTGTTTTCTCAAACAGCAACAAGTAAAATTATATGTAAAGGTATTGATATTACCTACTTGTCTGTTTTTTTATAACTTGCAACAAAGTATGAATGTAATGTGAATGAACTCTTATAATATAAAAGTTGCAGTTTCTTTTTTATGGACAAGTACAGACTCAATGGTTATGATAAAAATACGTACAATAATCAGAGGTAAATCGTCTACAATATAAAAAATAATAATAATAAATAAGGCAAATGCACTGGTGACATTAAGTCGTGCATGTAGGATATAATAAATATAATATAATTTAAGTAGTATAATAAGACTAGGCCTCGAAAGCCACTCTACGCTACGCTCATCTATCTACGCTTCGCGTCATTAATTGCCTTCATTAATAATGATTAACTAGAAACTTTGATCGGTACTGAAAAGTACACGAAGTTTAGATTCCTTGTTCATTGTCTTTGCTACTTTATGTAAGTAAATGACAGTTGGTTCAAATTGGAATCTGAGCGGGTTACTGTGACTTCTTAATTATTCAAACCAACAATTGATCAAAACAAAAATCTGAAAGAAAAAAATAAATAAATAAAAATCCTTTTGATTAAACATGAAGCAATTTATTTTGGCTTGTTATGGAGTTTTATGTTCTAAGAACTCTGCCTGACTTGCCTTTTGCTACGTCAATAAAATAAGATGATAAGATAATGTTATGAGTAATTAAATAGAATAAAATAAATAAAGCAATAAATGAAGAATATATAAAAGGTCGTAATTTTGAGTTGATCTGCTAATCTCTCAAATCCGCTTTAAGCGTTGTAATGTCATAATGACAAAGTCCTAATTTGCATAAAAATAAGAAATATTAAAAGTATATAAAAGGTCGTAATTAGCTATGGAATGCCGTCCATGAGCTTTCGGTAGCAGCCGTTGTAATATATGAATCTTAACTGATCATATATCCCTATTGACATAAAGAATAAATAATGATAAATAATACAGAGGTTATAAGTGAACAGGATGATGATAACGTCCGTTCTTCGTCGGCATACGCAATAAAGTCTAATGACTCCCTATCGAATTATAATTCAATTAAATAGAAAGAATTATGATTCAAAACAGTTGAATAGAAATTGTTAATAAATATAATTGCGTATTTCAAGGAACGATTGAATAAATTGTTCTAAACATATCATTTGCGCATTCGAAGGAACGATTAACTAATATTGTTCTCACAATATAATTTGCGCATTTCAAGGAACGATTCAGAATAAAATTGTTCCCAAAATATAATTGCACCTTTCCAGGAACGATTACAAAATATTTGTGCGAAGATTATCATTGCGCATTCCTTGAACGATTATAATAAATTGTTCGCTCTTATCAACGTTAAGTGTTCAAACATGCAAATATCGAGAATTTTGAACGATTTCAACCACTTGTTTAAAATATGCAAATATCAAAGGTTTTGGACGATTTAATTTAAATGGTTGTAATATGCAAATTTTTAAATATTGTAAAACGAGATTGAACGATTTCATGCTAATTGTTCATTGCTATCTTATTCCATCTTTAAAAATTTAAATATCACGATTATGTTGCAATGTCATCATTAAATATTACATATCAGAGTTAATTGCAATAATTATGTTAATTAACAGTTAAAAACTTTAATTATTATGAGTGTATGTCTTGTTTGTCATTGTTTTGTCACTCGCACTCTGTATTTGATCTGTTTTGCATTTTTTTATTTAAATGCGCAGTTAAATATTTTTAATTATCGTTACTTTAATTAACTTTCGATACTTAATTGAAGACCCTTGGTTGTAATATACCATTCCATGTAATTAAATTTGCAATAGGAACCACGTGACTTGAATCATTATTGACTGTAGCGTCAGCGGGTTTTTATCTAGTATCAATAATGTTAACATCATATGAGGAATTCATCATCCTTATAGGAACATAGGAAAAATTCAATTGATATTGATAGTTTAATACAGCATAATGGATATTGATTTCGCTGTTAAATATTAATCAAATACTATCCAATCATCATTCTGAGTTTATTGCAGAAAGAATTTTTTAAATAACATGTTCCATTATAAAGTTACATTAAGTCCCTTTACCGGGATAGTGTACTTTCAGAGAGCTTCCATTGTTTTTTTTACAAAGTTCTCTCATTTAAGAAACGCTATGCCATGATATGATATGGTATTATGTGTACATCACAATCAGCACCTACATAGAGCATTCAGTTTTGCTCCTTGTTGTTTCCCCTCTCTAGGCGTAAATAAAGCCGATAATGATGAGAGGAATAATGCATTATCATTCAAGTTATATTAATATCATGTTTTTTATCTCCTTTTCAGTCGTATTCTGTCCCGTTATTAAAGGATGAACTGACTGAAACGAACGTTTCTTTTTTATTTACTATCACTATCACGTAAGCTTTATGCTATATACCAGCTATGTACGGTCATGCTTAACTTGTTTGTATTGTTTTGTTTTGCATTGATGATAGTTGAAGAGGATGTGAGCCATCCATGCATGTGCTCATGTAATGTAGATCTATGCCTAGCAATAGCGTAGAAATGCAGCTCTTTTCGCAGCCTTCCTTAATACAGGCCACGCTAGGTTTTTCGTTTGTGTATCTTACTTAAGCCTAGCGAGCCACAGATTCAGCTCCGCCTGACTTCAAAATTATGTATTTCACTTTTTGGTCAATTTATTTTGTTGAAAATTATGTTATAAATTACGGAAATTTTTGTAAATGAGTTTTAATTGCTCCACTAATTAATTAAATCGAGTTTTTGTATGTTTTTTTATCAATTTAACTACTTTTTATCGATAATATTCGAAACATTTTGTATTTTTTTGTGTTGTGTGCTCACTCCTAGTTTTATCACTCATTATGAATTGTTTTCTTCTAGCCGTATTTGAGGATAACTCTTCGTAGTTTATAAATTAACCGTATTTGAGGATTATCCGTATATGGGGATATTTTAATTTGTTTCTACGGATCTGTTCGAGTCAAGGACAACTGGATTCCATCGCCGCCTGTGAACTAAGGACTGTGAACTAAGCCAGCCGGGCAAACATCTTATTGGAAAGCGGGTTGTTCTTTTCCGGCGCAGGACTTTATTTTTATAACTTTCGGGTCGAAAGTATTCTGGGATTATGGATGTTATGTACAATATCCTTCCTCTGCAACTTCAGCCTCCTTCACCATCATCAACCCCTTCATCCTCCTCACCAAAGCCATCAACAATAATATCATATAATACGCTGACGAGCTTTAGCGAGTTAGCCAGTCACAATTTAGTAGGGAGCGAGAACACACACACAATCATTGTTAAAGTTAAATCAATTAAAATAAATACGAAGTCCGAGATATCCTTGCTCATCGAGCGAAGTTGATTTGTGGTTCCTTCAGACACATCATTATTATCCACGGTCATCATAATCATTCTCATTAGTCAATAAGTAAACCCAAATTTAGGAACAAGTATAACTAAAAATAATAAGTCATAGCTAAAAGCAACTCGTCTTAACAATATTCAAAATGTGCAGGATAATAGCCTCGAATTAGTATTGAATCGTCAATATCGAGCATTTTATATCCAGACATTCCAAGTATTGCT
>JAQIWX010001079.1:0-11758 GCA_034696785.1 Lepidocyrtus cyaneus | reverse complement strand
TAATAATCATCCTCAAACCTGGCTATTCCAAACTCCCCACTCCATTTCTCTTTCATCCAGGCAACAAGTTTAATGATTACCTTGGGAGTGATTTTCTTCACCAGCCGTAACTAAAGTAAACGAATGGGTGGTTAGGGAAGGTGGGGAATGGAGAAGACAATGACTCTCCTCTCTATTTTCCCTCCCAGACCAAACTAGACCAGATGGAGATGTAACTTCTGGTTATTCACTTGGAAATGCAAATACAGGTTGGGAAAAAGTAGTATCTACAGTGATACGGCTCTCCCACCAAAATAAAAAACTTTCACTTTCCTTTACCCTATTCCTCCCGTCATGTGATCATGACTATACAACTAGATGGGATGATAGGTAACATGAGTCCTATTAAGATGATACTGCACAGCGTCCTCCTATCATCATGCTCTAAGCTCAAGTAGTTCCTTTTCTCATGATATAAAAACGGAGAAGATGAAAGTGGATGATTATTATTATGATTATAATACTCCAGCTACCTTCTTACCTCCTGTTTATATTATTATTAACGGTAACATCATCACCGTCATATTATCATCGTCTCCACTTACTCCAACAACTCCTCCAAAGGAGAGGACTTCTTCCTTTCACGGATTATAAATTTTCAATGTGGGTTCCGTCTCCCGTATCCATGATATGCATTTACTTACTTACCAAGCCATGCCGTATCGGATGAAATGAGCCGTGGTTTGAAAAAAATAAGGTGCAGTGAAAGTGAAGAAAAAGCTAAATCGAGTGAGTGGCTTGGCTCCGCTTGGCTCCTCTATTTTGGAGAAAGTGCTTGTTATTATTATCCGGGCAAGAAGGGATAAATCTCAAACTAGTTCTTTTATACCCATCATCATCATATCGTGTCATTTTCCCAAGAGGGGTAGGAAAAGAAGCTAGTAAGGATCGTCTTATTATTATCACTGGCAACTTGATAACAAACACGGGCGTACTCTTTTTCATTTTAAAAATGAATGCGGCTGTGGAACAAGTCACATCTTAAGTTGCAGCGCTAGAGTACAAGTACAACCCAGAGGAAAACATAAACAAGCCTGCTGGTGGACAACAAGACAAGACGACAGCAAACTTGCTTGGATAAAAAAAATCCTATCATGGACCGCTCCAGCAACAACAACGTCGCAAAATAACATGTATGCAAGTGGCGTTGCTGATGATGATAAAACTGAGGGAGTTCTGGAGGGCACTTGTAAAAATTTCATATTTTTCCTGTAATTTTCTCGCAAAGTTCCAGGTATAGGACTAGAAGTAGGGTACATCCATCCCATCCTGCCTGGTTACACATACCATATTTCTCTTTCTCATTCAATTCATCTCTTGCGTAATATCATCATCATAATCATGATCCTCATCATCATCTTTCTCATCTGCATCCGAGAATCCCCAACTTTCACCAGTCCAATCCTCCAAGCCACGCTTCCTTCATATTTTACAAAGATCTAACGACGACAGAGATACATGACTGTGGTTAAGAAATTTATTTCCACGACGAACGGAACGACCGCGTTTTATTATGTATGAATGATTAACACAAGTGGAAATCCTCATCTCATCAGCAGGATGATTTCTGGTCTCCAGTGAAAAAAAAAATAGTTATCATATGTACAAGCTGACGTAAATGAGGAGGCTTCCACGCGCTCCCAACTACACTACGAAGGCCCCACTGCACCAGTCCAATTCTCACGGACTGAGAAAAGGAGGAAACTAATTCTCACTGCTACAGATACTCTCAACCGCCACCATCCCAAAAATTCCAATGAAACTCGATGGAATGCATGCGTAAATAGGCTCAAGCTGGTTTCAATTCCTCAGAGTAGTCATTTTCACTTCATGTCTCGACCATGGATGGGATGCTATTAGAAAAGTAGCAAAGTCCATGTGCATTCGTGCACGAGCAAAAAAAAGAAGAAATTGAGATACAGTTCCTCCTTTCTTAAGATGTATAATGCATTTTAGAAACGGTCTGGTCGGAAGCACTTGAAAATGGAAAATCAAAGGGAAATAGAAAGTCGCTATTTTCTTCTTTTCAGTTAAACACGAGTGAAAAAAGAGGGTGAAAATAGACACATGAAAGGGATCAAAGGAGGGCAAAGGAGTAAACATATGCAAATGAGATTTAGCACGAAGAATTTTTTTTTCTGAACAGAGCAGAATTTATAATCATCATCAGCCAAGTCAAAAGAGGAAAATGAAGAGAACGAGTTAATACCAAAAATACTGACACGGTTTTATCATCACCTCAGAGGAAAGTCAGAAATTACTTGACTGACACGTTCCACCATGCACCAAAAATACCATACCCTGTTCATGTCCCTTCAGTTGGTGCGGTGGTGACCTTGTGTTAAGTCAAGGTTCAGTAAATGTGATGATGATGCTACTATCATTTCTATGCAGAGCAGTAGTAGAGTAAAAGTCTGCTTACTTTCTCCTTCTGCTACAATTCTCCCTGATTAGGAATTTCCTCGTTTTTCTTTCTCCCAAAGTTAAGTTTCCCTCGAGAAAGTGTCTTTTGGTCTTTGGTTAAGTCTTGCTACTCTCTATCATCATCATTATCATAAATTATTCAGTGTGTAGGGACTAGGGACTCTCTAGCAAAAGGACGGAATGTATAACAGTTTGAGATGGTACTGCTTCACCACCACCACTTCACCTTACCACTGTCACCTTGCTTTCATTTAGAATTCAGAGCTGCTCACTCTAATTTTCTCTTTTTTAGCAATATGCATAATTATATGACCAAATAGGAGAAAGGAAAAACCTGCATCTTTTATCCCATCCGGAGACAAATGACTTTCTTTACATAAATGGCTCATGAATGAGCATAATAATAAAAGACTAAGCTATTATCCCTCCTTATCTTCAGCCCTCTTAACTCAACTCAACCACTTCCTGTTCTTAACTTCCATTATCCTTTCGGCAAATTGTGTCTTCTTTTTTTTTCTTCCTTAGAGGAGCCTCTTCTAGTGTCCTTCTTATATCCCTGTCATGTCACTAGTATTAGCAGACATTATACATTTACAAAGAGAGAGTTTAGCCATTTTAAGAAAGTTTTTTTTATAGTTACTGTTTGGAGATAACGGTTCCCATACCATGACATCATTTTTATGAGTTGACCTTGTCGTGTTCCTGCAGCTGCTTAAGAAGAGTAGGTAGTTTGTAACTATGTTAAACATAACGTGTTGTTTCTTAGTGTTTTTGAGCAGTTTGCGTATTTTCTTGAAATTAGATATCATATTCTCATTAAATTACTCATTTCATTTGCATTGCTTTACTAAAGATGTCAGGAACTACAGCGAAGATAAATTGGTATGATAAACCTATGGAAGCAACCTGGATAACGCCCACCCACGTACAAATTGGTATTTCAGATCTCATTTCCATTCTCTCCACTTTTAATTCTTTTCTTGGCTCCCCTCCAGTTCCTCATTTGAATGAGCTCATTTCATCTTTCAAAAGAGTCAATCCCAGATTGGTGAAGGGGAAGGTAGAGAGATAAAGATGAATAGGTCGAGGATTTAATACAAGTCATTTATAATGCTCCTGAAGCAATTTCAATAAAACGTGATGTGATCGCCAGATATGCCAGACAGAGATAAAGATAAGAACTTATCTTCCCCTCTAGATCATCCTCATCATCATCACCCATCCCCTCCCATAACAAAACAAAACGCTGCTCCCAACCCAACTGGAGAAAAGAAGATTAAACCCAGTATCTTTTTTCTTTGTTGGAGAAAGCATTCATTTGTTACTATTGACTGAAGACATTTCTGCTAAAAACGACAACAGACTTGAATGAACATAAAAAACTGGGAGATAAAAATAAATCCCATTGACTCCAGCTGCATCCTATTTCCGACTCCTATTATATTTTATTTCTTCCACAGCAGCTGGAATTTATCCTTGTCCTTAGCTGAATTTGTGCGTATGTATCTCCATCCATGCCGTCCTTCGTGTCCTCCTCTGAAAAGGATCGACTTGTCGGCAATGTTAGGTAGTGAAGGTGGAGGATCATATCATCAAGAAAAGTATCTGTCAATGTCAAACTCTTGGGTAGAGAGAATAGGAGAAGGAAAAAATGGAACCAGTGCCAGCTCAGCCCAGAACTTTTAGAGCGCTGAAAGAAATTTTCCTCCTGTATAAATATAAGAACATCCGCAGCGTTACTTGACTTTCTCCATTGTCTTGTGTCTTTTCTCTCCACATTGTATTTACTTTCTCCGTCACTTTCTCACTGTCAGGGAGGAGGAGTGACGACAATTTGGTGAGAGGCTGGTAGCATATCCTGTACACTTTTTTCTGTGGCTGGTTACTAACCGTAAAAGATACCCAGCTGCCTAGAGCCAAAGAAGAAAATAATGGGCTGGGGGTGGAAGATGAACTTGGAGGGGAAGCGGATAGAGAAAGTGACCCGAAACGATCATTTTTTTTGTTGTTCGTATCTCCAGCATCATGTTAAATGTAGTTCATGCCATGCTACTTAATAAAATTAATCCATTTCATTTTCTTTCAGAGAAAGAGGAATTCTTGTTTCGATGCTTTTGTGAGGAGAAAATGCGAAGTGTTCCCATCAATAAAAATGGTTCACGGTAATTTTTTTTAAAGTCAAAAGGAAAAATGTGATACGAGAGTTGAATCGGACAACTGAAGGTAAATCAGTTTCGAAAATCTATTGATAAAATTGAATTTTGCGAGGAATAAAGGGAGATTTGGTCACGAACAGCTAAGCGTTATCATATCAGACATCGTCTGGCTGTCACACATAAAATGTTTTTGTTATGAGATGACAGGCGACAGGCAACCAGCCTAATTTGAATTCTAAAATTTATAAAAATGTATGGCTTTAATTTAAATATCGTGTGCAGAACAGAATAGCTGTGCAAAAGCTGTCTGCTGTCTGAAGTATTAGTTGTGGTCCAGCATAACTGGCCCATTTCGTACATTCATAACTTTCCGTCTAAATAAATCATAACACGGATCATGAATACTTCCTCGTTTGAATAACAAAACTCAGCAGCAAGAAGAAACGGCAAATTGCATTTTTCATTTATTACGTAGGAAAAACTTCAATTATGGAGTCAGACAATACAATAAATATGAATTCCGTGAAAGGAGCCAAACCATTCGGAGAGTCCAACAAAAATTCGGACGTCTTCATGCATAAATTAAGGAACCTACTTTGTACACGAATTACAACAATTATGGCCTATTACATTTCAAATGCACTGCATTGAATGAATTAGGGTTTCAGAATTCCAACCAGTTTGACCCTGACAATCCACAGACACCCACACAACTAACAATAAATAGACCGTTCAGTTCAGTGCATTAATGCACAGACGGACCAAAGTCAATTTTCAAGTTTTGAATTTGCCGCGCAGCACGAACTTTCAAAACTGTTCATGAGTATGTATAGTGCAGTGCTGCGCTGGAAAAATACTTCGATATCCAAACCTAATTTGCATCCCTAAATATGGAAATACCACTGAAAATGAATGCTAGACACTTCTTATTTTTCTGTACTTCAGCTCATCACATTTCAGCTTCAACTAAATCGTTTTACGCAAATGATTAATTCAGGACCTTCGTTTTTTAAATGAACTTTGAAAACTTAGAAAAGAACAGACAGAAGATGTAGATCATGGGATATTGAGAATTGAAGACCATGAAAAATGCAAATTATGTTATTGTTCATTGTTCTACACACTTCTATCCACCTCAATCAACGTTCAATCCAGATCCTACTTTCTCTCAAAAAATGGTAATTTCATTTTCAAGTAAAAGTTTAAACTATAGAATGGTTCGTTCGTGAGTCATCGCCAAAACGTATTCTCCATTTTACACTGAGAAACAACCGTTTTACAATTCAACAAACAAATTCCTTACCTTCACCTCTCATGCCAAAAAAAAACGAATTTACCAAACTGAAAATCTTCATCTTTTCATCAAAAAGGGAAAGTACAAGTGTAAACGAACTGCATCATCTCACCCGACATTTGATTTGCTATTCATGAGAGATGAAAGAAAATGAAAATTGAACTAGCTTTGGCTTTGTGGATTTGGGTTGAAGGTTGGTTGTTCGGACTAAAAATCTATAACATAAACAAAAGATAAACGATAGGACCACGGCCGAAATCCCCGTTTTTATTTACACAATCCAAAAAGAAAATGTATTTTTGATGGCGGACATGATTTATGCATCGTCTATTTTTACCACATCTGTCATCCTACTCATAAGAAACGTTCCTAACGGTGAGTTTTTATTACGCAAAAAAATTATCTCTTGTGAAAAACAAGTAGGCACAATCTGTACTCGGAACTTTTATGGATTGGAAGGGAAAAGGATGAAAAATGAATTGGTATTTTGATGGCGATGATGTGGCTGCTACCAAACAACACGGTTTCGGCTTTATCACCAAATCCCCAACTAATATGAGCTTGAGCTGAAAAAAAAGTGAAAAGGAAAGTTTTTTTTTCTTCTTGCCCGTTAGGTAGATACTTACCAAAAGTTTTGAGATACGGAACAAAAACTGTTGTGATGCATGTCTTGGTGCACATTCCCAAGGAGGAGGACGGGCGGAAGAGAGACACAAGCGGAGCCCAGCCACACGACAAAGATCACAGCGAGCATCCTCCTTGGCGTCGTTTTCGAAGAGTATTCTAGCGGTGTGGTTATAGCCCTGTAGCGATCCACGCTGATCCCACAGAGATTGAGAATGGAGGCGGTGCAGCAGAGGACGTCCGCTGGAAACATTAGAAAAAAAAATTCATCAGAGATATATTTTTTTAGCGAAAATAAAATCAACAATGGGACACGTACACACTTCCAAATTATGAACTTGAACAGAATATATTTACTATTTTCTTGACAAGATAAGCATATTTGACAGGAGGCTCTCAACCAGTATTCTTCTTTCAGTCTTGAGGATATGAATATGACATGGACGTCACACGTGCTTTGTGTGTGAGTGAGATGAGAACCCCCCGAAAATACATTTTCCTTTCTGTTGCAAATAAAATTAACGCCTTTTCCTAACCAAAAGCCACACACACACACTTTGACTTTTGGAGTAACAAAAGCATTCCTTCTTTTTACTTTCAATGTGGCGAGCAAAAGTTTCGATTGCATATTCATATCCGTCTACTTACATCACATCTCAATTTACTTTTCGTTTTTTTATGGATGAAGAAAGGACAAGAAAGTTGAGCTGGTTGAGCAACAACCACAATAGCTTATTATGCTTCCAGTTCTAACCAGATTGGCGTGCAAAAATCTGCAAACATACAAAGTAGCTGACTCTGACGCTGATTCAAGTTCAACGGCAATTTATTTGGCAGTTTGTTCATGGTGGTCTGCATCAAATTTCAACATACATACATAGCATAAACCTGCTCGACTTGGCACAATGGAAACCGGTAGCCAATGGACTTATCCATACCGGTTGGTGGAAATGAAATCGATCCCAAGAAATAATTAAGAAGAGTAAAAGACATAAAATAAACCTTTTATTATGTTAATTAAGTCTCAGACCTCAACTCGAAATAACCTGTGTGACGATTGCAACATGAAAAATTAATGAGATGATAAGACACGAGCGGAAAATCAATAAAGAGTACCAAAAAACAACTTTAGACAAGCTCATACATTTAACGATACAGCATGCAGCAGTGCAGTGACTGACGACAATGTAGTGGCTAAAGATATATTCATCCGCCTACAGAAATAGCTGGCGTGCTTGTCAAAGGTTTCCAAATAGACATTTCCGAACGGATATGTCTACTTCCATTCCATGAACTCTCCATGTAACATGGAATGTTAACTCCTATAATTAGGTACATAGGTATGCATATATGAGTCATGAATAATTAAAAAAGTGCCCGTTTTCCTTTGGGATTTGAACACATCCCATACATAACTCCGTACTTGTTGGAGTATAAAGGATGGTGCGAGAGACAAAACATGTTTTTGACTCATATTTAATAACGGAATTAGTTTGAGAATGAGTCAACATCAGCTTCCAATTTAATGCGGAGATTTGAATCAGCCTTTAATTCCCACTGGTTTTGGTGTTTTGGAGACAAAAGGATCTAACTGGGGGAAAAGTTTCCAATGCCCCAGTAAACCGCATCCTACTCCTGATTGAATGAAAACACTAGCATTAATAACAACAACAAAACGGGTAGAAATGTTGATGGGGTGATGTTGGAGTTACATGTTACTCTAGTTCTGGTGTAAACACAACCATAACTTATAGGTCTCTGGAAGTCAGCTAGACGCTAAAGTTTTCACGAAAAGTGGAAGAAAATTTTGTGGGATCCGTGTGGGTAGGAAATCCGTTTCACCTTCTTCCCCCGAACCGTGATGGATGTCGTGTTCAAATATACCAAGTCAATTTGTTCCAGTCGTAGTCTGCATATCAGCGTCAGTCTTGCCACCACCACAGCACCACACTCAGTTAAGTTCCAAGCCCAGTCAAATACTAGTATTCCAATTTGTCTGTGGCTAAAAGTAACTTCCTACCTTTTTCCCACGAGAATAAAGAACAGTTTTCTCCCGAATGCTTTCTATTTATACATATCAGACATGGGAAAAGGGAAATGGAATTGTAGTTATTGCAGGGAATCAAAGCAAATTCAATCTCGGCACACAAACCGCCGGAGAAAGTCAAATTTATTACTATTCTCGTTTTCTTCCTACTTCTCCTGCCATGTATATTTATGTCAGTGCCTGCACCTGAAACTGATATCATCTTAAATGACAATCAATCCCAATCATTCCTTTTCTCCTAAATCATTTTGATAGAAATGAAATGTTCCCAATGGGTTGATGTGAATTGCAAATTGATCAAAGGAAATCATGACCACGCGAGGCGAAATCTAATTTAAATCATTCTCGCAATGCTACTGACAAATTAGCTTTTAAGCATGGTAATAAAATAATCTTTACATTATGTCGAATGAATCGGCAATGTTTGAGCAGCGCACACACCTCAGAAATGTTCAATAAAATGACTGCTGATAATAATGATGAGCTGGTGACTGTCACGGGCAAATAGAACAGGAAGCACGCTGTGCGTGCATGGCTCATGAAATGCAAGCAGAATCTAGAGAAACACGAATGCAAACACGATTTTTTTTTCAAAATATTTAACATTTACAATCAACATGTGAGTTGTGTAATCCTCTTGCATAATTATAACCCTGTCATATAACAACCAATGACTATGACGCAAACAATGTTTTACTCTTTACTAATTCCATAGGGTTACAAGTACACTCCATCAAGTCAAGTAATTCCACCAACCTGAAACTTAAATAGTGAAAAAATCTAACCTCAAAGGTAACATGTAATCCAATCCGAATCCCAGTTTCTGTGAATATTCACGTTTCGGAAAAAATCAAACATTTTGAATGAACGTGACAAAGTTAAAATGAGCCGCTCTCATGTTAAAGATAAGTATGGACCCAGACCCATCCTACAAATTTTTAGGAGGCATGTCCGCGTCCGTCGACACTGCAGTTCCAAAAAAAAATTTATCACGCTAACCCAGAACACAACTCAACTAATTCGAAAGTGATGTACATACCGAGATGTCGTCATGTACCATTCATGTTGAGGATCGCCGAAACAAGAAATAGGAACTTACAACTATAAACTACACAAACATATTCCAACACACTGCATTAGATTAACATATCATTAAGGTTCAATCCCAGTGAGTGCATGACGGGGGTAAACACTGCGGCGAAAATGACATTTTGTTTGACCATGCATACACAAATTCCTTTCCCCACATTATCTCCATCTGGTTTTTAAATAGGATTACTGCAGTTTTTTGCGGCGATGTGGTGGGTGGAGGACTGCACACCCTTTTATTATTATTATTATCATTTTTTATACTTTATACCTTACTCATTTCAAAAGTTGTGTAAAAAACCTCCTATGATATAAAAATGTCCTTGTTCCTGTCCCACAATCACTTGACAAAAATACTCATACAATTTACTCCTCCATGTCCATCGCTCCGCTGCTCGACCAAGCCATTATGCTGATTATGGGTTTTGCATTCCATTCCTCCTCCAAAGTGATTCACCATGCAGCCATCCTCCCACAACCAATCTAAATAATTCAGATCAATAATTCTCTCTCTCGCATAATAATAATATTTTCTCTCTGAAAATAAATATCTACCAGTCCGCAGCGGCTCTTTCCACTTCTAAACCATTTATAAAGAATAATATGCACGATGCATCAAATCATGCTTCAACTTGGAAAGAAAAAAGAAAACATTTCAGTCTGACGGCTGAATTCATCCTCCTTCTCATCCTATTCTCCATGAAAACTTTTTTTCGCGATTGGTCGCTGTCGCTGCTTTTGGTTTAGTATCCGCAACTTTTCGCAACAACGTTAACTCATCCTCCGTAGGGGAAAATCATCTCACATGGATTGGAATATGATACGTGACTGGTGAAAACCATTTATCATCATTCCCCTTCAACCCAACTTTTGCTTCTGTTTCTCGTCTTCCTTTCCTCTCTCCCTCCCTCCCACATTAATCATGATCAGAGAAAGCCGTGTCTTCAATGTTCTCGCAGCCATTTATTGTTTGTCAGGAGAAATATATAGTCAACTATTAATACTATTATGCTGACCCTCATCCCTATCGCGAAGGGACTTGTAGTCGGGACTTTGCTGGGGATACGATTGAGACAACCCATTTATTATCCTCCTCCAGAGCTATGAGCAAGTTGCAAAATTATTTTTCCTAAATTGCATTTGATTGTGGGAAGGCAAGTAGTTATGTATGAAGGTACATCCATATCCATGCTACTAATGACGTAATATAAGTTTAATGCCCTGCGGCTATTGTGGCTTCCGTCATGGATAAACCTAATAATAATCAGAAGCCTACTTACTTATTGCATTATTATTTGAAATGAGCTATTGTTCCTCCATTATTCAGCAGGACGCAAAATGATATTTATTAAATCCAGCTCGCATAAAAGACGGTCCTGATTACATTTCCTTTTCCGTCATAACATTCATCCTTGCCAAAAATACCCGAGCAAAATTTCATATAAATTTTGATTGAAAATGAAATTATTAACAAGAGAACAAGGGAAGGATGAGCAGGATGGAACATAAGCACGTGTGGATCTTTCTAGAAAAAGCATAAGTTTTGCTTCTGTTCTCGCATTCAAGCCAAGCCATCTTTTCCTCATCCTATATCTCTGACAATGATGAGAGCTAAAAAGCAATTTGAAAGCTATTTAATTTTTCATTATATGAAAATAGAATGATGCAATGAAGAAGGTTTCCCAGCTTCCAATCCAGTCCATTCACTCATTCATTCATGGGAGCATTAGATGAATTTTATGCTTCCGGTTTTTGGGGAACCTGTTAAAAAATGAAACAATGACTACTGTGAAAAATGAATGAGAAGAGAAAATAGGATCGGCTGACGTGATTTTGACTTTGAAAAATACTCGTAAAAATACGCGTTTTCAACTTTCAGTTTTCTTCCAGATAGATTCTAAAAATAAAAACGAATTTTTGTTTATAAATGTTTTTGAATAAGATGAATAAGCATAGTCACAACATTTCGTTCAATCATTTCACTCCTCACTCACTTTTCAGTCTTCAATCAAGCATTTAAATTTTGTGATGGCTGTTGACGTGAATGGTTTCTTGTACTACACATCAAATTCGTTTACGTACCAT
>JAQIWX010001078.1:0-11759 GCA_034696785.1 Lepidocyrtus cyaneus | reverse complement strand
GAAGGTTTTATCCGTCGTGAGTAGTAGTAAGGTTGAAATGGTTTAATACGGATGGACAGTGGATCTATGGCGTAGTGGGCAAGAGCATCGCAGCCAATATTCATCCGTCCGTGGGCCGGGCTGACAACTTTTCCCATAAATTGGAAGGAATTATATTAGAGCTCTTCCCAAATTGCTGGGTAGTTAATCATAAAAAAAATTGCAACTTTTTGCAAAATAACTTTGCTCATGCAAGGCCATACTTATGTGTGGACTTCCGGATAAGGGAATTGCAAATTATGCAAATTGCAGGATAACTGATATGGGTTGATTTAGTCTGAACATGAACCTCACGCAGGGCTGTCTCAACGTCCAGTTCCTCCTCCAGAAATGCATTTCCTTTCCCGTCCACCTGGACCCGTCCAGCCTCCAGCTGAAGAAGATCCCCCACACCATTTGGAGGAATAACAAGAAGGTCTCCTTTGGAGTCCTCACATGGGAAGTGATCACCCGGCTGACCAACCTCACCATCATCTTCTCCGCGCTGAGGCTCCAATGGCTCCTCTCTAACTGGAAGTACCGGAAGGAGCCGGAGCAGCTGGGCTACTACACGGTCGTCATCGGCACCTTCACCATCTGCCGGGGGGTCTACCAGCTGTACGAACTGAGCTGGGATGACCTGTGCTATGTGGTCACCCAGCGGTTCAAGCTGTTGAAGGTCTTCCCACTCGGCTTCCCAACCTGGAAGAGGAGGAGGCCGGATCCCGGGGAACTATTCATTTATCTGTTGGCCACCGGAGTAGTTCTCGTATTTCCCCTGGCCTTTTCAGCCCTTCCCATGGCTCGCCAGTATGACCCCGTCCAGCTCACCGTCTTCAAAATACTGAGCATTCTTGACCTTGACCTTGGAATCAATCCATATTTCAGACTGGGTCTGAAGCTAACAGCGAGCCTAATATATGGCCTGGTCACCCTCCACCTCTTCGCCGTGGCCGTTGCCGGCGGGATGCTCATGATCTTGGCGGCGGAGGCCTTCATAACCATATCATTCGACTTGTATGACCACCGCTCTTTCCAATATAAAATGGGAGGAGGGGCCAAGGCCAACAAATCCCGACTGATGAGGAGCGAGCGCCTCCGTGCCAAAATTTTAGCGCTGGGGAAGCTACAGGGGAAAGTGGCCCCACTGCCGATGCGGATATCCAAGCACCTCACATTCCCCTCCGCCCTCAAACTATTCAGGATTCTGGAGATCCTCCTCCGGACCTCGAACCTGGCCGCGGAGGACTTTCTGGTGGCCCTCGCGGGGATGGGGCTGGTCTCGGCCATTGCCTCCGGCTACGTCATGCTCATGTTATGGGAGGAGTTCCCCTTGATTCTCTACATCTGCAATAGTCTCATATTGCCCATTGCTCTGGTGATCGCCTTCGTGGTGGACCTGCTGGCCGCCCTCCCCCACCAGAATGTGGAGGTGTTCAGGCACTACTCGAGATACTTTTTGAAGAGCAAGAGGGAGCGGCTCCAGCTGAGCTCCTGTCCTCCAATCGGATTCTCAGCGGGGCCCATCAAAATCATCAAGAAAAGGACGGCACTGGAGTTCTCGGAGGTTATCTTTAACGCCATTGCCACCCTGGCGCTGATGCAGCTCGAAGATAAGCTGCCCATTCATTCCTCAGCTCTACTTAAGTAATTACATACATGAACCCTTTTTTTGCACAGAATGGCACACTATTTTATTCTATGTAAATTGTAACCACAATCCAAAAAAAAAATGTTTTTAATTAAATAAAAAAAAAGTTAATTGAATTGTTTGAGAGAGAAACAAGAAATCAATAGTTTGTTATTAAAATTATTGATCAAGTTGAAACTAACCGGGCGTAATGGAGCATTTGAATTACCGATTTGGTTTTGGCAAAACCTGTCATTATTGTTTTATTTTGCAAATTGCATGCCATGGCGGAAGTCGCTCAAATCGATATACATATAATTTGCTCGTGAGAGTCAGGGTTTGGCTCTTTGCAAAATAAAACTTGGCTTGCTCCACTTACTTGGAGGATGCATATCTGCACTTTGGACAGTTTGGTCGGTTTGGAAAGCAAATTTCGAAAAGGTGCCATTTTCATTTTTGGACAATATAACAATTAATCGACTTCAGTTGAAAAATGAGCCTAACGCAGGGCTGGCTCAACGTCCAGTTCCTCCTCCAGAAACTGCTCCCCTTTCCGGTCTACCTGGACCCCTCCAGCCTCCAAATGAAGAGGAACAAAGAGCTTCAACTGATCAATCTGCCATGTCATCACCGAGCGGTTCAGACTGTTGAAGGTCTTCCCACTGCATGGGCTACCCAACTCTTCGGAGGAGGAGACCGGAAGTGGGGGAGCTCTTCATCTACGGCTTGGCCTTCGACTTTCTCATATTCCCCGTGATCTTCACAGTGATCCTCCTCCTCCGGGAGTATGAGCCCCTTTAGCTCATCTTCTTCAACATTTTTGAGCTGGAGACCCCCAGCCCATATCTCAGGATCTCTGTGAAACTAACCTCCAGCTTGATCTACGCCCTGAACCCCCTCCACGTCTTCGCCGTGTCCGCAGCGCTAACAATGCTCCTGTTCATTGTCGCAGAGGCGATCGAGAAGTTATCCTCGGATTTGTGTGATCATCCCCTCCAATGCCATATGATCGGGGGAGGGGGGCGGAGAACCAATAAACTAGTTTTGATTAGGAAGTTTTTTGGTGCGGGATTTAAGGCGGGGTCGAGGATGACCCCCGAGGTTTAGGAGTCCATGAAGATATCCAAGCGTATTAGTTTCCCATCCGCCCTCAAACTATTCCGCATTTGGAACGGTCAAAATCGCGGAGAAGAGGACGGGACTGGCCATCGCGGATTTTATTTTTAATGCGATTGCCACGCTGGGGCTGATGAAGCTCCCATAAAAAAATGGAAATGAGCCCATCATCATTTTTAATTTGGAAATTAGCCAAAATTGCATAGCCAATTGGATTGGAGGGAGGTCGATCCACTTATCGGATTTTTGCTTATCTGAAGGACGATTACCTTCCCACGTAATATCGGTTCCAGGAATAGAAACGACTTGCGCCTCCATCCACCTCCTCTCCAGTTCCAAAATGAGTCTCACGCAGGGCAGTCTCAATGTCCAGTTCCTCCTCCAAAAATTCATTTCCTTCCCCATCCACCTCCATCCCTCCACCCTCGAAATGGAAAGGACCAATCGTTCCATTTTACTACAAGATAGGAGGATATCCTTCGGAGTGCTGATATGGCTCCTGATGTCCCGGGGGCTCACCCTCCTGATTTGCTTCTCCATATTGAGGTTCCAGTGGCTCCTCTCCACCTTTAAGCGACACAAGGATGTGGAGCAACTGGGCTACTACACGTTGGTCATCACGATAGTCACGATTGGCCGGAGCATTTACCACCTTTTGGAGGAGCACGCGGATGACCTCAGCTTCGTTATTCGTGAGCGGTTCAGAACCCTGAAGGTCTCACCCCTCGGCTTCCCCTCCTTCCAGAGGAGGAGGAGAGCCCAGCTGGGAGAACTCTTTATTTATTGTTTGGCGGGGGCGATCACCTTCACATTTCCGGTTATCTTCGCAGCCATCCCCATCTTCCGGGAATATGATCCCCTTCATTTGATCGCCTTCAAAATGATGGGCATTCTGAACCTGGAAGGGATGTCCTCAAACAGCCCATATGTCAGAATCTGTTTGAAGCTGATTGCCAGCTTGGGGTATGGCCTCGCCACGCTTCACACCGTTGGAGTGGCTTCCTCCGCAGCCATGATCCTCCTCATGTTGATGGAGGCCATTCAGAAAATGTCATTTCAGTTTTATGCTAATGATGATAAGCCCCTCATCCAGTTTGGAAGGGGAAGTGGGAAACGGGTTAGGAGGGGGTCGTTATTCAATGAAAAAAATATTTTTCTGGGGGCGCTTGGGATTAAACTGGAGACTTCCAAACAGCTTGAGTTCCGCTCCACCCTCCGACTGTTCCGGATTGTTGAGATGCTCATCCGGACGGAAAACCTGATCAATGATGAAGGACTCGTCACCCTCGTGGGGATGGGGGTGCTGGCGGCCACTTGGGGAGGCTATGTCATGATCATGCTCTACGAGGAGTTCCCCCTCATCCTCTACATCTGCAATAGTCTCATATTGCCCCTGGCCATTGTGATCAACTTCCTGTTGATCATTTTGGGAGCCATCCCCCACCAAAATGGGGAGAGGTTCAGGCACTATTGGAAACTCTTTTTGAAGAGCAAGAGGGAGCGGCTCCAACTGAGGGCGTGTCCCCCAATAGGCTACTCATTCGGCCCGGTGGAGCTCGTTAGGAGGAGGACGGCCCTCACTATAGCCGACGTTATATTGAACGCCATTGCAACGCTGACGCTGGCGCTGAGGGAAAGAGTTATTGCATAAATAGGGTTGGCACCCTCTCTTCAAAACAATAATTGGATTATAATAATAATAACCGCATTAAAAAAAACTTTTGCATTCTTTTTTTTTGCCAAAAAATGGCAGAGTTTTTTTTTTAAATTGGGTTACTACAATCATGTTTAATTTGGGAATTACATAAAATTGCATACTCCAGAGGAGGAGGTCAAACCGTTTTGTTTTGTGTGATTAGCTAACTAACTCAAAGGGCGACCTTGTTCCCTCCCAAACGTTATTTTCTCAATTGGAGGAAATGAAAAATGATTTCCACTTCCACATCCTCCCCAGTTGCAAAATGAGTCTCACGCAGGGCAGTCTCAATATCCAGTTCCTCGTCCAGAAGTTCATTTCCTTCCCCGTCCACCTGGACCCCTCCACCCTCCACATGAAAAAGACAAATCATTCCATTTTGATACAAGGTGGGAATAAGATATCATTCGGAGTACTGATATGGCTCCTGATATCCCGGGCGCTCACCCTCCTGATTGGGTTCTCCATTTTGAGGTTCCAGTGGCTCCTCTCCAACTGGAAGCGCCAAAAGGAGCCGGAGCAGCTGGGCTACTACACTTTGGTCATAACGATGGTCACGATTGGCCGGAGTGTCTATCGCGTTTTTGAGGATGGCGCTGGTGACATCTGCTTCGTTCTGAATGAGCGGTTTCGAATACTGAAGGTGTGTCCTTCGGGATTCCCCTCCTTCAGGAGGAGACCCCAACTTGGAGAAATTTTCATTTATGGATTGGCGGGGGTCATCATCCTCATCTTCCCCATTATCTTCTCCGCCATCCCCATCTTCCGGGAGTATGACCCGGTCCAGTTAGCCATCTTCAAAGTGATGCACATTCTTGACCTCAATCAAGTGTCAAACAGGTCATATGTCAGAATTTGTTTCAAGTTGATTGCCAGCTTTGGATACGGCTTGGCCACCCTCCACGCCTTCGCCGTGGCTTCATCCTTTGCCATGCTGATCGTCATGTTTGTGGAGGCGATCGAGAAGATTTCATATGAGCTGTATGACAACAGCTCCCTCCAGTTCCAGAAGATTGGAACTGGAAGCCGAAGAAGTGGAACAAGGCTCAGGAGTGGGCCCTTACTAAAGAAAATTATTTGTCTGGGGCGGCTCCGCATCAAACTGGAGAAAGTTGGACCGCACATTTCGCCTTCGCCTTCCAAGCAACTTATCAGTTTTCCCTCCGCCCTCAAACTATTCCGGATCGTTGAGATCCTCATCCGGACCGGAAACCTGATCGTCTCCGACTTCCTCGTGACCCTCGTGGGCATGGGGGTGCTGGCGGCCACTTGGGGAGGCTACGTCATGCTCATGCTCTACCAAGACTTCCCCCTCATCCTCTACATCTGCAACAGTCTCATATTGCCCCTGGCCCTGGTCATCAACTTCGTATTGAATATCCTGGCAGCGATCCCCCACCAAAATGGCCAGATTTTTCGCAAGCATTGGAAATATTATTTGAAGGAGGGGATGAAGGAGGAGCAGCTCCAACTGAGATCCTGCCCTCCATTAGGATACTCATTCGGACCGGTGGAGATGGTGAGGAGGAGGACGGCCCTTACGATAGCCGATGTCATAATGAATGCAATTGCCACGCTGACGCTGGCGCTCAGGAGGAGAAATATTATTTAATTGTAGAGGTTTAATTGAAAAATAATTTATTCTCGCATTTCAAACGAAACCAAATAAATTATCGATTTTCATTGAGTCTCTGCACGGCATAACTACTTCCAAAAAAGTTACATAAATTTAACCGACTGCTGTTAAATATTCATTGCATAATATTTTTCGCTGGCTGCTTTCTCCACTTTTCAGACCTGGGCCATACTTTGCCTGAACAAATTTCATTTTTTTTTTGAATCCCCTACAATTTTTGCAATTATTTAGTAAAATGAGCTTAACGCAGAGCTGCCTGAACGTCCAATTCCATTTGGAGGCGGAGGAGGGAAGTGGAGCAGATCGGCTTTTACACGATGCTCACCCCCATTGCCACCATTGGCCGGAGTGGGATTCTCATTTGGGACTGTCAAGATAACCACGAGAAGGGCCGGCCTCAGTATCGCCGATGTTATGTTGAATGCGATAGCGACAGTGACGCTGGCGCTACGCTGATAAAATTACACGAGTTTAATTGATTGAATTACGCAAAAAAAGTTAAACGTATTGATTTTGCCGGAAGGAAAATCCGATATGGCATGATGGCATAATCAGGAAAGTAGCCTAAGAAGCTAACAACGTTACACAATACGCTTGGTTATGTTATGTTATGAGAACATAGTCATGAACAGTCGGAGCCATCACATGGCAAAAATTATTGCGAAATTTTATTTTTTGCACCACAGTCAAATGTGTTATAAAAGTAATATTCATTGGTATGTAAGGGGAGTCCTTTTTTGCAAAATAAAATCATCAAACCTTGGCCCAACTTCTCGACTAAAGCAGCTTCCCAGATTTTCATTTGCGATTTATTTGCATACAATATTTTTTTTTTCGCAAATAAAATAATGAGCCTAACGCAGGGCTGCCTCAACGTTCAGTTCCTCCTCCAGCGCCTGGTCTCCTTCCCCGTCCATATGGATCCCTCCTCCCTGAAGACAAAGGCAATCCCTGCCCATTCCCATCCATTTCAAAGGGACGGAACAATTGGCCTTGGTGTGCTTATCTGGTTTGCCATAAAGTACGTGATAAGCCTCGTGATCCTCTTCTCCATCCTGAGGCTCCAGTGGCTCTTCTCCATCTGGGGAAAGAGGAAGGAGGTGGAGGAGATCGGCTTCTACACTCTGCTCACCACCATTGCCACCATTGGCCGGAGTGCTTATCACCTCTTTGAAGATAACCCTTATCGGATCGCTTATATATTGACCCAGCGGTTCAAGCTGCTGAGGGTCTTCCCGCGAGGTAAGTTCATTGTAAAAAAATTGCGAAAAACAAATCGCAAAATATATCTCGCAATTTTTTTAAAACTTTTTTTTCAGGCCTGCCGACCTTTAGACGACTTCCAGGCATGGGTGAACTCCTAGTCTACGGGATAATGGGAGGGGTCTCCATCTTCCCCATAATTTTCTCGTCCCTCCCCCTCTTCCGGGAGTATGACCCCGCCCAATTGATAATCTTCAAAGTGCTGGACATTCTGTCCCTCCGCCCATTTCTATTGGACCATGTTCCCCTGATCAGGCCCTTGATAAGGGTATTGGCAAGCTTGTTCCTCGCCGTGTGTTCCCTCCACGGGGCCATGGTCGTCCTCTCCACATTCATAGTCATTCTCATGCTTACCGAGGGAATCCAAATATTGTCAAATGACCTGTTCGAGCGTTCCGAGGAGCACCGGATCCAACTCCCTCTGGAGGAAACTGAGGAGAAGATGAGGTCTCGTTTCAAAAGCTACTCATTTATTGGAAGGTTCCTCCAAATCAAAATATTGAAAAAAAGGAAGGCAAGGGTGGTGGCCCCTTCGGATCCCTCCAAAATGAAGATATCAAAACGGCTTCGCTTCTCCTCCGCGCTGAAGCTCTACCTCATTTTGCGGCTGCTGATGCGGACCGGCAACCTGGTTGTTTCAGACTTCCTCGCGGTGCTGACGGGGATGGGGGTGCTGGTCGCCATTTGGGGGGGCTACGTCATGATCGTCTTCTACGAGGAGTTCCCCCTCATCCTCTACCTCTGCAATAGTCTCATACTGCCCCTGGCCATTGTGGTCTTGTTCGTGCTGACAACGCTGGCAGCGATACCCCACCAGAATGGGGAGGTGTTCAGGCACCATTGGAAATACTATTTGAAGACGAAGAAGGATAAGCTCCAGCTGATGTCTTGTCCACCGCTGGGCTACTCGTATGGGACTGTCAAGATCACGACGAGGAGGACGGGCTTGAGCATTGCGGACGTTATTTTAAATGCGACGGCGTCGCTGACGCTGGCGCTGAGGAGGAAATACTGACTTATGCAATTTTTAATTAGTCAAATAAATAAATAAATGTAGTTGAGTCAATTAAAAAATATTATGCTAAAATGCTAAAAAAAATCAATAGCTTTCTTTTTATCTGGAAGTCAACTTCACTAAATAATTCATAGTTAAGAAAAAAACGTTACGGCATTGATTTGGATTTTGTTTGTGACTTAACTGCGGAGAAAGTTATATCAAGTCCGATTCGATCCAAACCGAATATATTGCTTAACATAATAAATCAATTCCTCCATATTTTTTTATAACTTGCCGATGAAGGAGGGACGGAGGGAGGAAAATATTTTCTCTTTTCCTAAACGAACACAGACAAGTTGGGAGGACGAGTGCCAAAAAATTGCGTTCCATTAATTATATTATCTGCTCTTATCTACAATGAGCTTATCACAAGGCTGCCTCAACGTCCAACTCATCCTCCAGCGTCTCGCCTCCCTCCCCATCCAAATGGATCATTCCAGCTTGACAATGAAGCCCATCCCCCACCAAATATTTTATTCCAAGAGAGGAAAGTTTTCATTCAAAATTTGTTTTGGAGTCCTGCTCTGGTTCACCATCAAGCATGGCCTGGGCTTCATGATCCTCTTCTCCCTGTTGAGGCTCCAATATCTCGTCTCCATCTGGAGGAGGCGGAAGGAGGTGGAGCAGATCGGCTTCTACACGCTCATCATCACGATAGCCACCTTTGGCCGCTGCATCTACCACATTTTCGAGGAGAGTGGGCATCGACTCTGCTACGTGGTCACCCAGCGGTTCAAGCTGTTGACCATCACCCCCCTTGGTTTGCCGACCCTCAAGCGACCACCCGGCGTGGCGGAGCTCCTCATCTACGGCTTCCTCGCCGCCATCATCACCGTTTTCCCCTTGAGCTTCTTGACCATCCCCTTCTTCCGGGAGTATGACCCCATCCAACTGATAACCTTTAAGCTGTTGGAGCTCCTGGATCTCCGCCAGTTATTACTCCAAGTGCCGTGGGTGAAGCCGCTGATAAAAATCTACGCCAGCTTATGCATCGCCCTGGTGGCGCTCCACGCGGGCGTAGTCATATTATCGCTCATCGTCATCGTCCTCATGTTTTTCGAGGCCAGCCAGAAACTTTCCAATGACTTGTTGTTGGAACAACCCCGCCGGAGGGATGCTGAAGCTAAGACCGGCGCTCCTCCACCACCAGCCAAGAGGAGATTCCCCCCGGCCCTCAAGCGCTACCTAATTTTGGGGCTGTTTATGCGCACCGGAAACCAGATCGTTGCGGACCTGCTGGTGGTCCAGACCTGGATGGCGGTGTTGGTCTGCACCTGGTCGGGCTACGTCATGCTCCTCCTCTACCAAGAGTTCCCCCTCATCCTCTACCTCTCCAATAGCCTCATCCTGCCCATGGGCCTGGTCTGCACCTTCGTGATGACCACGATGGCAGCCATCCCCCACGAAAATGGGGAGCGCTTCCGGCACCACTGGAAATACTATTTGAGGAGCAGGAGGGAAAAGCTCCAGCTCCGGGCTTGCCGCCCCCTGGGATACCAATACGGGGTCATACCGATAGTCACGAGGAGGACGGGGCTGGCCCTCGCAGATGTCATGCTCAATTCCATCGCTTCCGTGGCGCTGGCCATGAGGAATAAATAATTGCGTCCAATTTTAATTACATAAGATAAATACCTATTTCGTTTGAGCCAATAAATCAAATATATGCAAATTATTTCATGCTGGAACTTTTTTTTATTGATTTGCCAAACTTGCTGGGAACAAGTCCATCCGCATTAAATTATTCATTTTTTTGGAGTAAGACGTAACATGGCTTATGTGATCCATACCCTCTCACGTGGAAAGCCTACATAAGTCCATTCCATGGAATAAGAAAATGGGATTGCGAAATACATTCCAATTTGGCTTTCCAAACCCCTTCCAAGCTATTTTTTTTAGCTCGGAATTTTATTCCACAATTTGAATTGGATAACTTACAATTAGTTAGTTCATCGGCTTCAGCTTCTGTTGTATTTAGAAATTTAATTATGAGCCTAACGCAGGGCTGCCTCAACGTGGTCTTCACCTTCCAAAAACTGGTCTCCTTCCCAGTCCATCTGGATCCCTCCAGCTTGGAAATGAGGACAACCTCCCACTCCATATTCCATCATGAGCAGGAGAAAAACAAATTCCGAATCCGCTTCGGAGTCCTGATCTGGTTCGCAATCAAGCACGTGATAAGCTTTGTGGTCTTCTTCTCCCTTCTCAGGTTCCAGTGGCTCTTCTCCACCTTCAACTCGGCCAAGGCGGAGGAGCTCGGCTTCTACACGCTGATAACGACCATAGCCATAATCGGGCGGAGCGTTTATCACCTTTACGAGGACAGCCCTTATCGGATCTCGTACGTGTTCAGCCAGCGCTTCAAGCTTTTGAAGGTCTTCCCGCTGGGTAAGATAAGATATAAGCCCATGACAAATTATATTCCAGAATTTGGATAATCATTTTGGAATATTTTTTAGGGCTGCCGACCCCCAAACGCCTCCCCAGCTTGGCGGAGCTCTTTGTCTACTGCTTCATGTGCGGCTGTTCCATCTTCCCCATCATCTTCTCCTCCATCCCCCTCTTCCGGGAATACGACCCTTGCCAATTGATCCTCTTCACTATTCTGGACATCCTCCACCTTCGCCAATTACTCCTGAGCATTCCACTAGCCCAGCCATTGATAAAACTCATGTCCAGCCTGTTCCTCGCCGTGGCCTCCCTCCACGGGACGGCGGTGGCCTTATCCGGCATCATGCTCATCGTCATGTTCGCCGACTCCATTCAGAAGCTCTCGGAAGACTTGTACGAGCGTTCGGAGGAGTATCGGATCCGTCACCCAAAACCCTTCAAAACGAAAAAATTCAAAGTGGGAGGGACCGCCAACAATCCCTCCAAAATGAAGATCTCCAAACATCTCAGCTTCCCCTCGGCCCTCAAGCTGTTCCTCATTCTGAGGATCCTGATGCGGATCGGGAACCTGATCGTGGCGGACTTCCTGGTCATCCTGGCGGCCACGGCGGTGTTGATCGGGACTTGGGGAGGCTACGTCATGATCCTCCTCTACCGAGAGTTCCCCTTCATCCTCTACCTCTGCAACTCCCTCGTCCTCCCCATGGTCATTGTGGCCATCTTTTGGCTGGCCACGCTGGCAGCCATCCCCCATGAAAACGGGCAGATGTTCAGGAAGTACTGGAGGTTCTATTTGAAGAGCAAGGGGGAACGGCTCCAGCTCCGGGCTTGTCCCCCACTGGGATACGCCCTCGGGCCAGTGAACATCCTAAAGAGGAGGATAGCTCTGACGCTGTCCGATGTCATTTTGAATTCCACTGCCACATTGACGCTGGCGCTGAGGAATAAGTAG
>JAQIWX010001077.1:0-11766 GCA_034696785.1 Lepidocyrtus cyaneus | reverse complement strand
CATCCAAAAAATTCCAAAAGACAAAGACCAGCTCACAGCTCCCGTCCGTCCCCAGCTCATATTTAATTCATCTTTCTGTATCAGACCGGACCAGGGAAAGCGAAAGCAACGCAAAAAGAAAGGGGAGAAAGCTACATACCTAAAACATGCTCCCCATAATGATTCACAATGCCCCAACTAAACCCGCGCAAGGTTTTGATTTGAATTTCTCTTGTTTTTGACTTTGATGAAAGGGAAATTATTAGCAAGTTTGGATGTGTGAAGGAAGTTGGGTTGGAATTGGAAAGTGATTACATTGAATTGATCATCGAAAGAAGGTAATTAATTTAATTAACACGTTAAATTAGATTAGTAATAGGATGCTTTGTTCTTGGGATTTTCAATTTAACAATGGAACAATGAACAATGAGCTGGACTTTCACTGACATTGAAATCAGTTTTATAAATTTTTGATTGAGCATTTATGATTTAGTAAACAAGCAATTAATTACACACTACACTATACTAGTACAAGTTATGCTATGTCAGTTCGTTTGTTATATTGACTTTGTTGATAGCGATGATAAGTGTGTCAGTGAGACTTTTTTGTTGACTTGTTATTTTACATATTTATTTAAATTACTTACTTTTTAAATGTTTCCAGAGGTCCTGCCCGAATCCATGCTGAAGCTCAAAGTTAAGGAGTTCCTGTCACTTCTCGGTCTTTTGTGCGTTGCTGGTATCGTTGTTGGAAGTCTTCTCGGCTACTTTTCCAGCCTGCCCGTTGGCGTTGCTTCATTTTCGAAAGGGGATCAACCTGGGGTCATGAATAACTTCCGAGCTGTTTTTGTCACCACTCCCAATATTGAAGTGGCTAAGAAAATTGCTCAGTACGTTGCTAATTTTTCAGAAAAAAAAAAGTAAATTGTTATTGAAGTTGTCTGCTTTCTTTTAATATAAGTACAGTACAGTTGTCTAACATTTTGCCAATTATTGTTTTCCTTTTCAGTGGCCTTGTGACAAATAGATTAGCCGCTTGTGTTAACATTATCCCACAAATTACGTCTGTGTAAGTAGATGATTCACATTTCGATAAAGATCAATTTTGTCTCAAGTTTAGCTTTGCTTACTTCATTCATACGTACAACGTGACGACCGCTCGCTGTTCTTCATCACTTTTGATTTTTGTTCCTAGGTACGAGTGGGAGGGCAAAATCAACGAAGACTCTGAACTACTTTTGGTACGATAGATTTTTTCCATGATATTCATATTTGGACCCTGAATCTTTAATGATTATTTTCACTGACTGGGAATGACCAACGAATGAAACTAAATTCTCTTTGATTACACTTTTGCAGATGATAAAAACTGAATCAGACAAGGTGGAACAGATTGAGAAGTTTGTCAAGTAAGGATTTTGTACTGAACTTCAAGGAGTTTAACCTTTGCTTTTTTGTGATATTTTATAATGAATTGGCCATTAATTATTACGTTCGATCTGTTTAGAGATAATCATCCATACGACGTACCGGAAGTTATTGCCGTTCCCGTAAGATTATACTGTATTATCTTTGTGTTTAAAAAATTCGCACCGACATGCGACAGTTCATATTTAAGTTTCAGTGATTTTGGTAATCTGATTTTTCTTATTTGGATTCTGATTACAGATTGAACAAGGAAGTGAAAAATACTTACAATGGATTAAGGATACAGTTAAGGGAGTTGGAACATCATCCTGAGTTCGGGCTTGAAGAAAACTCAACCACATACCTAGTTAAACTTACTTACTTTTCGTATCCTTCTTCATCTGTCAATTCCCAACCCAAAATGTCGTTCAGTTACGAAAGCGACGATGGTGTTGTCGACCTAAAGAAGATTAATATTCTCAAAGATTATAAAAGTTTAAAAGAGGGCTGTCCACACCAGGGTTCCACGTGCAGCTTTAAAATTCTCAATATCTCAAATGTTTCAACTGGGCAAACTAACGATGACCGAGGAATTGCTCTAGCTACTTCGTTCTATCTTCCTTCTCCATCCGTCACTGCTTCGGATTCGGGAGATACAATTACCGCCGCAACAATTGGCTTAACAAGTTCTTCTGAATTGGATCGCTTGCTAGAGGTGTGTCTAACGAGACTCCACGTTGGAGAAAGTGCCGAAGTAGAGATTAAGTGTTCCAGAGCTAAGTCTTCCATCAATCTCACTTTGGAATTATTGTCAATCGACGGTATGATAAATATGGAACTTCCATCCCCACTTGAGAATTAGTTATTATATTTATTTCGACAAGTCCATTACGACGCGATTTATGAGGGATTTTTTTAAAATTATTGCAGAATCACAGGAACTGCACACGCTACCACAAGACACCATTTTCGCAATCGCATGCACACTTAAGGACCACGGAGTAAAGCTATTTGCGGGGGGCTTCACCATCGACGCATTTTACAAGTTTAGTCAAGCCATGAAATGTTTCTGCCTGTTACATCCCAGAGTGAGAAATTCTCATCATAACAATCTCATCTCAATCTTGCAAAACAATATGACCGGCTGCCACGTGAAAGTAGGAAATTGGATGGACGCCATTGATCTATGCAGCAGTGTTTTGGAAAAGGACCCTACAAATGTGAAGGCTTTATATAGGAGGGGATGGTCCTACATCGAAATGCAAGAATATGAAAAGGCCAACGATGATTTACTCAAAGCCAAGGAGCTGGATCCAGAGAACAAAGCAGTCAAAGTTAAACTAGCAGTTTTGGGTGAAAAGGAGAAAGCACTTAATGCCAAATATGCTCAAGCTATGAAAAAATTCTTCTCGTGAGAGCTGTATGCAAAATGAAAAACACTACGGAAAACTACTCAAGTTATTTGTTTTTTGTTAAATGTATATACAGATCTTAAAAATCGTTTTTGTTGTTCCATGAATTCTTTAAGATTAACAATAATTGATACTAAAACTAACTATTCTGTCTTAACGTTTGATATTCCTTCTTACTTGTTCTAATTAGTATGTATGTCCAGTTGAAACATTTTTGTACAGAGAATAAAGCTGCGTCATTTATTGGAATTTATTGTTTTTAATCATGTTGGATTATTCCTAGTTAATTATTAATTCTCGTGAAATACGACACCGGCCGAAGCACAACACGTAAGTATAGTAAGTAATGTCTTTGGGAAGAATGAATTGAAACTAACAATTTATCAAAGGTTAATAAGGCACAGAGCACCGAGCTGACATTCATAAGAAAATGAAGACTCACTTGTAAATTCTCTTGTAATATTGACGACGAAATGCCGACCATTTCCAGCCAGTTTTATTAGAGATACATATGTTTTATTGTTGTTGACCATAATTAGTTTTATTTCAAGTAAGAATTACATAATAATATATATAGATTTTATTCCTGGGTTTTGTGTAATAAACGTGATCACTGACATCATGAAAGGCTTAAGGTGGACAACAACCAACGTGCCAAACTTTTTAAAACTTCACATTTAAGGTTTGTTTTACAAGGATACGGAAAATACTTTTTTGACACGATGGTCGATATTTCATTCTCTATACACAAATTACATGCTTTGTATAACGTGATATACATACGGCTTGTTTTCGAGGAGAAAAATATACGTCAGTGTTTCTATCCGCTAGTACGTACAGTAAACCTTAACAAATAAGGCTAATTTCCTTTTTTCTGGTTCTTCATCATTCCGTCCATCAGCATTTCCGATGTCGCTGTTTCCAAACCCTTCGCCGCCAGTTTGATGTAAACAGGTTTTAGGACCTATGAGAAAAGGTTTACGGTAATGAATGGAACAAATTTTGGTAATAAAACTGAATTGCAAAATATCGAATGGGAGCAGCCTTACATATTCCCATATTGTCGAGGCTCCGGCGTCTATATGACTTCCGATATCCCTCATTTCTCCACTGTATCTGTTTAAAATTATGTTTGAAACGATTCATTAAATAAAGAGAACCAACTTATTCATCATCACAGAAACTTTCAATAAGTTTGTTTGATAAATCTTACCGAACATATGCCCAAATAGCAAGGACAAGAAGGGTGACTCCCATAAACAAATTAAACATGTTTGCAAATGAGGACATGCCAAAAAGTCCAAATAAGCCCGACAACACGTAGCATATCGCTGCAATAGTGAATAATGTGGCTGGCGTTCTTGCCGTCTTGAAAATATTCTTGCTCTCGTTGTGAGCTCGGAAATTGACAAGTAGATCTTCGATTTCCTGCAAATCATTAAAACATCCATAATCAGTTAGAATTCTTCTTACAACTACCTAATTGCTCAGTTAGTAACTTTTTATTATTGTAAAACTGGCGTCGCCTTAAATTACCTTGTCTAACTGATCCCTATACTTTGTAGAAAACTCATCACCTCCCATTTTTCTCCTACTCTGGAAGTGGTCGAGGGACTTTTCTTTGCATCTGCTATGCTCCCGTTCTAATTGAGCCGTGGACATGAATGGTTTGGTCCCTCCGCATACTTCTTCCATGGAGGATGAATACATTTCTTTGGCACTGGCAACTGCAGATAAGTTATTGGCTTCTGCTGTGGCTTCTAACATAGATTTTGGTTCGGGAAGTTCATTCCCTTGATATATTGCTGTGTACGCTTTGAAGTAGTGTAGAAGCTCTTTTGCTTTCACTTTATGACCACCAATTCGTTTCACTAAGAGGTTACGAGGATGAAGGACCAGGGGGACGAATTCGCCTAATTGTGTTCTAAAATCGGTTTCAATATCTGAAAAATCAAGAGTTTTAAAGGATTAGTTTACTCTTCTGCATTTAAACACTCAAAATTACTCATGGAATCCTTTGCTTTCTTGATTTCGCACCTGAAAGTCTACCGTCAAACGTAGGGTTTGTTGCAACTTTAAGGCCTGGATGTGGCATCAAGTAACAGGATATTTCAGTAAAACAAGATCGAATATGTTTACGCAGGGATTGAAGCTCATGATGTTGTTTCTCGGAGACTTGAAGTCTCCTCTCCAATATCTGTTTCCCTCCGTCCAAACCATATTTCGCGTCATAAGGGTAGCTCCAGTCCCTCACCAAAAACTGCAGTTTTTGAAACGGCGTATCCCCACAATCTTCTAGGGCAAGGCGGCCATACTCCGTAAAAAGTTGAAGATGCTGGAGATCATCTTCTTGGATATTTTGTGTTAAATTGTAAATCTGAACGGAGCTGGTCATTGTGCTGAGAGCAAAAATTGTCGCGCAATCTCGGACAGTACTCTGACTGTCGAATGCACCCTGTGAATCGAAAACGACAGCATGATTACAGTTTATTGATATAATTAAAATAAACTTCCTTAAATATTAATTGTAATGTAACAATAATATGTTGCTTTTGAATTCAATTATACCTGAGTATCCATTAATAAAACGGCAATCTCCTCTCCTGTCACCAACTTCACTCTGAAAACCTGCGACCAGAGAAGAATTCCCGTTGTATCCCTTTCGGCTCCACCTCTCCACGAAAATCCCTCCAGTGGAGCTTCATCTTTTCCAAGCCAATCTCCTTCTCCCTTTAGAAAGAAATTATAAAAACATTATTAAATTTCGTTTCTCGCTTCAGTTAAATTAATCAAGTTCAATAAAAATATATCTATTCTACTCACCCCGGACTTCAGGTAACGGAGAAAGAAATCCAACATGAATGACTTTCCCTTTCTAAAAGCTCCGGCAATGGAGACCACCGCCACAGGCAAATCCTTGATATCATCCTGAAGTAAAACTTTCTCCAGTGCCTCTGCATTCAACTCGAAACTATGCTCGTCATTACTGTTCACAATTTGAATTGCTTCCCCCACCTCACCTATGGTTTGATCAGGTAAATAAGTCATCGTTAAAGCAAAGTTTATTTTAATTAAATTATTACGTATTTAAAAAACCCTCGTTCGCTCGCGTATTCTTCTGATGCCGAACAGAGTAGAGTACGATACGATCAGTCCGTTGTAATTTTCCCTAAAGTAGTATCACACCAATCAACTATCAGCTCTAATTCCAACACTATAAACCGTGAAATGTCCTTACTCATCTCAATAAATGAAAACTCTTCAGTCAGTACATAAAACGATAAGAAAAATGTAGCGAAAAACGTGCATCAACCAGTTACATCATCATCCTCATCATCATCACTCTATCATCTTATTAACGGAAAGCTATCCGAAAAAAATCTGCAATATTTTTTTTGCTTCCCGCACCAACAAGAAAGTCATTAGACAAGATGCAGATAGATAGAGTCATAGCTAAGAACAGGAAAGGAACACTGCACATTTCTCGGATAAAAGATTTTTTTGGCAATAGTAATCTAAAGTGACTTAGCCAACTGTTCTATCTATCTGCTATGTTGAAAATCCTTAAACTGACGTGTCTTTTTCATTTCAATTCAAAAGAGCGTGTGAACTTTTTTTCGCGAAAGATATTTTTAGACTATTATTGTCAGCTTTAAAAAAGTATATTACATGCGAATATGAGCAATAAAACAAGGGCTAGAATGTTGGTATTGTGTTTGTGCTACCGTCTGAAGAAAAGTATAAATGGTAAGATAGAAAATGTAACCTGAGCCAACAACTGTTCATTTCAAATAGATAGGTATACAACTTCATAAAACGCTTCAAAACTTGGAGGAATTTAAAATTGAAATCCAAGCCTCTCTAACATCTTAAATCCTTCTTTAAACTAATCATAAGATAGCCTGTGACTCAGTTGCTCAGTCAAGTTGGTCGGCGCTTTAATAGTAGCTGGCGCTAGTTTGACAATTTAACGTATAATGTATTCTGACATGCATAATATCTGGCTTACTGTATATTAACTTCTCTTAATCATTTGAAACCGAAACGAAACACGCTGACTGACTTCAACTGCCAAACTTTCTAAACCCTTTTACCGCAGGTTTTTTCCCAGCGACCGAGTGTAGAAAATGGAATACAAAGAGTTAGAAAGTAGCAGTCAATTACAATTTACAATACAATAAACGGTTGGCTTTTCTAGCCGACAAACGTAATGCAATGGAAATATACATTCATCGTACAAACAAAAGATATTTGCTCAATTCATTGGATTCGAAACGGTACAGATAGATTAGATATCTGCGTTTTTCAATATGCGCTATTCAAAATCCATAACTTACATGACTAACTATAGCTCGCAATAATATACAGACTACAGACAGACCTGGAGCTACTGTAAAGGAAAGGAGGCAGTTAACTATGTGCAATATATGTAAGTAAGTGAATTTGGAGCATTGCATAAGAAATCTTCTGAGATTACACGGAATTCACTGCACGTGCTTCATGTAAACAAACACACTCCTCCTTTCAAGATGACAGTTGACAGTTCGCCACAAGCTTGTTTGCTTGCCTAGTACTTATATAACGCGGATTGTACTTAACTCATTCATATCACTTGGCATCAGAAAACAAATAAATATAAATGATATGATAGTTAAATATTGAACTTACTCGAGGGGCCAAGAAACTCTTCCTTTTTAGTTGCTGACATCTTCCTCAAATTCAAATATAAACTTCACTATCAGCGTTGACAGATGCCTCTGCACCAATCATACAGTGCCTGATTTCTGTGCTGCATGCACTCTTCCTTCCTCCAGGTCAAATAAAATCCGCCTACTTTTACAGATCGATGTACAAACTCCCTTCAACTCAACTTCAACACTGTCCAAAGTTTCCAAAAAGTTTCGTAACATACAAACAAATATTCTTTTTAATTCACCAGCCAGTCAACACCGCGACACTTTCCACTGCAGCAAAAAAGTTTCATAGGCAATTACGGAAGTGTCCTTAATTTCAGCATTCATCCGGTGTCTATTCCTTTGTAAAGCGTTGCGTCATCTGCAAAAACAGGAAAGAGTTCACAGCATTAGAATCATTGCTAAACGCACAATTAAAATCTTTAAAAAAACGAACATATAGCTTCAATCATAAAACTAACACTTCAATTTAAAAAAAACTTCAGCAAGAAAAGGGTTCCCTCTAAATTATGCGAGCTATTTCTTGGCTTTTAATTTTAGTACTAATGATACTCTGTCTAATGTATTTCCTTGCATAGAAAAACTAAACTTACAAAGTTGGAATGGAAGGTTTTAGTTTTTTGTTTCTTTTTAAATTTTTTTCCGATGTAATCTGATATGTGCGTAAATAAATTTATTTAACATATACATTGTCATTGTCTGGAGAGGTTCAAATGCAATGTTTATTCCCCAGAACACTATTTTGACATTCGTAATATGGTATCCTAATGAACAAGTGAATTAAAATTTATCAAACACAAGTGAAGTGAATGTTTATCAAACAGAAGCTGGAAATTATATATTAGATCCATGTCATGTCGGTAATTTGAATTGGAAGTAAAGCAGGGATTTTCCAAATATCCTATCCTCCGCCAATTACTTATCCATCATCGTCATATAGACACATCTACTTTTTGCATTGTATTATTTGCTGATGCTCCCTCTCACCTTCACTCTCACTATGATCTAGCCTAATTACTCGTACTTATTACACAAAACTTAAAACATGCCTACCTACTTGTCTGTTGTACAAATTGCAAATGCAAAACAAGCGTAATAGATTTTTGATTTTTTATCCAGTTCAGACAGTCCAGCCACAAAAATACTTTATTTTAGCGGTAGCAACAGCTTCACAGGTCAAACCTGACTGCGCAACTTTAATCATTTATATCCTCCTTTATCGTCCAAATCAATTCAGTTTCCATTCCAATCCAATAACATTCAACAACTTCCCCATACACATAAGTAGTTCCCCTTTTCCCATCACTTTCATTATCATTGACTATCATACTATTCCTACTTGGCTCTTTATCTGTAATGGAAGAAACCTGTGCAAACATAAGCTATTTATGCAGTTTATTTATATGGTCATGGTAGACATATGGACTATGGACATGGACTGGCTCCTAAACCGATATCTGAGGAGATGTATCATGGAATTAGTGCATGAACTTGCCTCTTTTCATGCATCATTCAATTCGACTTCACTACTCCAATCATAAAATAAAATACCCAAATCCAAATCGTAGCTCTCCTCTCTTATTGCTAAAAAAAAGTTGCTACTAGTCTCAGTCTAAATCTCCTCTGGCTGGATGCCGACGCTGATGAGGACGGGCCAGAAGAGAATCATTTTAAGTAACACGTTAGAAGATACTTGATCAAGCGTATCAACATCAACAGTAAAAATCTTTTACATAGATCCGTAAACGGAATGCGAAGTCATCGTCCATCCTCATTTCAATCCTCAGCATATTTAGCATGACATGACATGAGTATGACTATGACCATGATTTAGATATTTTTGGATGCATAAGATACAAAATCATAATCAGGCTCTCGCTATTTTAGTCTATACACAAGTTTGCTACTTTGCTACTCATCACATCATCACAATCATCTCTACATCATCGTCAACAACGCCATCAACCTCAGCCTTACCTCACCTGCTTTCAATTTTTTTACTCTTACTCTTTTGCAGAGATAAAACCACTAACCACTTTATAAGAGTTGTGACTCGACAGTTGTGTTACTGTTGCCAAAATATGTATTTTATACGTCATCTACGTGGCTCCTCCAATCGTACACGTTGGCGTTGGCCGTACGAAAGAAAAGTCATGAGAAGAGTTCGAACTCGAAGCGTACCTAAGTAATTCTGTACTGTACTACCTATACCAATGTCGCAAAAAATGTGACTGGTTATAAAAAAAATTCTAGTCATCCTTCCATCCATATGGGCTCGTCATATGTGAGGAGCCTCAAGTTTTGAAATGAACAGATGTGGATGTAAGGAAAGGAAGGAGTAAAAAAAGTACGTATGTATGACTAATTTTCATTTTATCCAGCTCCAGCAGCCCCAGAGACTCGTGGCTCATTTAGCGCTTATGTGCGCTCCAGAATTTACAATTTTTTGTGCAAGGTTTTTATTTTGCAAGGTTGGTTGGAAAGGCTCTTGAGAAATGAGAACATGCTAGTTTTTTTCTCTCTCGCGATTTTAGCAGAAAGCTTTCCATAAAAAATTAACCTTCACCAATTCAGACTTTTTAACCTTCCTTTTCAATATAAGAGAAGTGTGTGGGTTGGTTGTATTGTCTTAAAATTGCATTGTTTTGCTAATGTAGATGTACGATAATTTTTTTCTGTATCGCACCTTTAGTCGCATCGCATTCATATGAAATCTAGACCATACAGAACAGAGCATACTAAAATAATTTCATATACAATTACGTCACTTCCATTCAATTAAATACGCTTACACACAGTCCAATTTTAATTCTGCGGGGATTATTCCACCGAATAAAAAGTGGTTTCTTGAAGGACTTGGCTCATGGAATTTTACCCTGAACTTTCAAACGGCAGAACTGCAACTTTGCAGTGTAAAAATTAATTACAATTCCCCTGTGCCTGTTAAAATCTTTTACAACATGACTATAATCATGATGACTATGACACTTTGTCTCAAGCGCAGTAAATCACATGAGACTCCCCCCAATGAAGTTTTTATTCACTTGACTTAACATCATACTACTGTACTGTGTTACCAGTCGGGGTTGTTTGATTGTGGTCAACAACCATGAGCCAAAGTTTTGATTTTGATAAGAGATAATTTGATAACTCAAAACTGAACTTCAATCTGTCACCTGATGAATACGACGACACAAAATCAGGGCACTAAGTTGGATTTATAGTAAATTAAATTATTATCCACATAAAACTTCAATCATTATCATTCATTTCACAAACAAATGCCAAACGCATACCTATATGAAAGTCTGCCTATATATGTGATATGAGATGATTTAAAACATTAATGATCATTAAACATTAACACAGATGATTCCAACTTTGGACCAACCATACCAAACCATCAATATCAGCTGTCAGGGCAGGGTCAAGAAGAACAAAAACTTATTGCTCATCAACTTATCGCATAGATAGTTTTGTCTCTTTTGTCACGCGACATATAAAATCAAATTGGAAATGAAACAAACAAACAATTTTCTTTTTGACAAACAAAAGTACATCAATGCACTACTAATGACTAATTAACTTCATAGATATACGTACTTTAACCCAGCAGCATAGTTGATAGTATATTCACGAGTTTTTGGAACTCGTCTTCCTCCTTTTCAATATAATTTAAATTGTAATGTGGAAAATCCTATCATAATCTACATGTTATATAACAAAATATCTAGATAAATGCACGTAGTAGTAGTAGTAGTTAATTACTTAAATATTTAGCAAATCCCTGACTAAACTAATTTTCCTTAGTTTGTACATACAACATAAATGTGTGATTAAGAAACAGTCATCATTACCTCCCAAATTGCATAATCTTGCACTCCACACAAAAAGGCTGCTGATTTGTAACAAGTTGATGATAGTTAGTGTTAGTTTGATGATGATGATAGTCAGTCCGTTTGTTGCTGGCAGGATGATTATTATTATCGATTGCAACAACAATGCATTTGCTAACTGAACAACTCTCAAACTCTGAACTCACGAACAACAGAGGAAATGCACACAAATTCCCTATTATACTTACATTTGATCACAATGAGCTCACTCACTAACTACGACTAAAGAAAATTAAAAAAATAACACGTAATATAGTTTGTTTGTATTTAGTTTCGATTGAGATTTGGAGTATTTGGATTGGAATGGAATGAATAAAAAAACGTATTGTTTGTAATACACTGACCACTTTTAGTGCTGAGCTGACTGAACGTTGCGTT
>JAQIWX010001076.1:0-11773 GCA_034696785.1 Lepidocyrtus cyaneus | reverse complement strand
CATGTGGGAGATTCCAACGGTTAAGAAAATTGCGTTGGTTTGGTTTTGGAAGTGAAATCTAAAAATTAGAAAGTTTTAAAATGAGAAAATTCAAGCCAATTATTATTGATCTATGCTTTGATAATATGTTATAGGGTTTATGATCTTGTTGACATTAATGCTTGAGAAATTAATTGCTATTATCGTTCAATTAATTTATTAACTATTGTCTTTCAATTATGTTTCCAACATTGTGAATGGACACGGTTGAGGTAATACAAGTGTAGATAACATATTAGGCGGTCTTGAATGAAAACGGTACGATTATATGCAAATAAGCACTAATTAAATATTATCGTAATCGACAAATGGGATTTGTATGATGTTAAAACATCTACGGTGTTGGGGGTGTGGTGGGGGTAGTAGGGGTAGCTGCGGTGGTAGGTGTAGCGGCGGTAGTAGGGGTAGCTGCGGTGCTTGGGGTAGCTGCGGTGGTAGGGGTAGCTGCGGTAGTAGGGGTAGTTGGGGTGGTAGGGGTAGCTGCGGTGGTAGGGGTAGCTGCGGTGGTAGGGGTAGTTGGGGTGGTAGGGGTAGCTGCGGTAGTAGGGGTAGCTGCGGTGGTAGGGGTAGTCGTAACAGTTTCATTTTTTCCCAAACAGACGCAAAATCGTAATAATAGAAATCTGACCATACACCCACGCTCCTCCAATAGCTGATCAGGGGAATAGCATTTTTCACAATGTTTTTGACATCTGTCTGCTCCATTCTGGTTGCGGGAACAGTCCACTTTGGTCGTATTCAGCCAGGGACAATTCGGCCCACCCCCTCCGTTATCATCATCGGCATTACTCTGGAGAAAACAATATTTACCAATCCCATGATTGAAATCTGAATAAATGATCATACTGAATTAAGTAAAACAAATCATATTCCTTTCTTCTTACCTGAGAAATTTCCACAAAGATAATGGCCAGGGCAGCCACAGCAGCAACGACTAGGAAGGTCTTCATTTTGAAAGTTTCCCGGAAAATTAATGGTTTCTGAATATTCGAGGATGAAGTTTAGGTTTTGATTGAGCTGTATCAAATCAATTGAAGGTTTGATAATAATTAGGCTTTTAAAAGCTCCTTTTTATATGAAGAGAAATGCGGATGAACTTTCAATAAACCTGGATATTTTCATCCCGGATATTGGATGGCTATAGCAGGTAGCCCTTCAATATTAGTCATACATGAATCATATTTTGAAGGTAGAACATTATTATATATCTTTGTAAAACTGGATTAATTACACATACTTTACATTAAGAGCAATATCTTGTCTAATAATACCTATAAGTAGTTTTAATCAGTTTACTTTTTCTTTTACATGCATGTACGTAATGTTGTTGTGTGGTGCCTGTACAAAATGATTATTTATTTGCTGTTGAGTTCCTGAAAGGTTGGATTTAGCCGGTTATTGATCGGTGGAGTGGCTTTATGCATTTCACGTCATAACACATTAATTAATTATAAGCTCGAAAATTAGGGCAAAGGCAAATTCTACTTGGAAAAGAGACATCCATTGACCGCAAGAAGGAAATTTATGATGGATATCTGCAAATGTAACTGAACCCAGGCGAGGATGATCGACAATAAAAAAAATAGTATAATTTATATTAAAAATGGTACCTATCGTTTGGCAATCTTTATGCTATGCACTTACTCCTGAATTTCCGTTGAAATCCCTGAAATGCTGACGTTCCACTGATGAGGCAATTTTGTTTTGGAAAAGCGTGTCCAGTGAAAAGCAATGAGAAGATTACGAATGTAAAAATAACATTCATATTGTAATAATGGTCATTGTCATTAGTTAAATGTACCATAATGAAATTAATTAATTTCGAGTATTTTATTTATGTCCGTGTCACTACCCCCAATGATCACACAGATCTGAACTGATATTTATTGCGGAAAGCCAATTATTGCAATTAATTGTTCTTGGGTTGTATCTTTAATGTGTTAAAATAGTAACATACCTATATAATGTAATTGCATGTTTAATCAAACAAATAATAATTGGCGATTGACAAATTCTTAAAAAATGTCACAAGTGAATAAAGCCGGAACAGGTTACCCGTTCGTTTGTCGTGTGTGTTTGTATGAAGTAACCAAATTGAAAAAAAATAATTTCATAACATGAAATGGAGAGGCATGGAAAGCTGCATTGGATGCAAAATGAAGGAAAGATAAATTCCCACAATCTTCATTTAAATGCATTTCAAATTGTAGAACAATAAGAACTTAAATAACCAAAATAAAATCAAATAGTCGTAGCTCTGAAATCTGTTTTAAAACGTTTTATACGATGTTTTTATTTTTATCCCAATTATTAAAGAACAGTACAAATATATGAAGTAAACTTGTTGAAATTTATGTAATATTTTGAAACGTAATACAATTAGAGGAACATTAAATTTGCATGCTCATTTGCATATTATAAAATATTTTTAAGGTTCAGGATCATTGGAAGGTGTAGATTATTCTACAGTGGTAGGCAATGTGGTAGTAGTAGTCGAGTTAGTTCCACCACCAGTAGCTTTCGCAAGACAGACACATGCTTCATTGACCAAGCATCCACCCCTTTTCATAACCTGTTTTTTGTAGCATTTTCTGCAAACTCGTCCACATTGTCGTTCCTCACGAGGAGGTGGTCGTGGAAGGGGTGACGCTAAGTCACAAGTTACTTCGGTCTGGTTCTTGTCTGGACATTTGCGACCACCATCGGCATCGTCATCACCATCATCATCAGCTTTGCTCTGTAACAAAATTCAAAATCTCATAACATACGGAGGATTGCATGAATAACAACTGCTTCTTATTTTTGGATAAAAATAATTTAAAAGAAAATTTATTTTTATTAAATTTATTTATTACCTGAGATATTTCCACAAGGAGAATGGCCAAGCAGGCTACAGCCGCAACAAGAAATAATGACTTCATTTTAGGATTTTTGTTGGAAATGTTGCAAAGTTTTTATTGAAAGAAGGATATATAAAAAATAAGTTGGATTGTGTTGGGTTTGATATCGAGTTTGAATGCTAATAGTTGTAGTTTACGGATTTTATCTGGATGATTTTTTAATGATGATGAAGGCTCCTTTTATATGCACACATTTTGCACATGGATGCTGGATGGATGCGTTTCCGGATGTGAGTCTTTGTCATTTTGGGGATAACGAGATCAGATTTACACATAATTTATAGGTTTTCAGGTAGTGTCTCATTCATTATCTTTATGATATGACAGACCTAATACATTCTCTAAATATTGATACCGGAATAATCCAATTTTTAAACAAAATATTAATTTACAGGAGATAAAATGTTAGCTAGTGTCTGCAAATCTATTATGTAGTTATTTTTGAGGTTGCCACAACTTTGATCAAGGTGCTTATGGGGGTGATCGACAGTATTCAAATTAAAAACATATCATATTAACAACTATAAATTACCCACACGGAGGCAGACCGTGGACGCATTTAAACTATTGTGAGCATTTTGACCACAAAATCGTAATTTATTACACTAAACTATAACTTAATGTCCAAATTATTCACTTTTTTATCCATCGCCGCCCAACGATCAACAAGAAAGGTAACTGGAATGGAATCTAAAAAAACAATTTGGTTGTAATGTAATCTGTGTTCAGTTGACCAATGTTATTCATCTTCCTCATAAACAATTTTGTCTGCCGTGAAACGACAAAAACATGTAACGTTTTTTTTTACAATGACGCACTTTGTTGATGCAGATGTCGACCTGTTACTAATGTAATACTTTGTATACGATCTTTTTCCAAACTTTCGAACTGAATTATTAGTGATGACGTGAATTAGCAGGAAAGGAAATGAAAACAGGGGAAGATGGGATTGTTATTCTGTGTCGGCAACAAAGAAAGCAGGAACTCCAGAGCAGTACAGAATGATAAGGCCATGCCCCACTTATGATAAGAAACCAGTGGGTATCAACATAACCAAGAAATGTATCTCATTAATATTTTCATACTTTTTGATTGAAAATGATTCTTGTTCTTTATTAAAACAAAAAGCATTTTCTATTTAAGTATTTTCAGAAGTATTCATTGAAAAAGTTATCAAATTTTTTCAAAATAATTTTTTGAAATGCAGATTTAATTTAATTTCTAGCGTATTATATTATATTTTATTGGTTCTTGAGTCATTGTAATTATGGTTCCGGTGCAGGTTCCTCCGTGGTGGGCGTAGCAGTAGACGTTTCCCCTGGATCTTCAGAGGTAGGTGATGCAGTGGAACTTTCTCCTGGATTTTCACTGGTTGGTGTTGGAGCTGAAGTGGATGTTTCTATTGGGTTTTCAGATGTGGGTGACGCTGTAGATGTTTCCTCCGTACTTTCACTGGTAGTGCTCGGAACAGTTGTGGAAGTTTCTGGAATTACAGTCGTGGTAGTGGTAGTAGTACCATTTCCTTCGTCTCTACCTTTCACCAGACACATGCATCTCCTCTTGATCAAGCATCCAACTCCTTCCAAGAGATCTTCCTTTCCGAGGTAGCATTCAAGACAACGAATCTTGCAAGCAAGAACGGCACCGATTGGAAGCTGCCAGCGGTCGCAGGTCACTTCCGTCTCGTTGATTGGGGGTCTATTATGCCGACACTTTCGTCCGCCGCCAAATCCGCCCGCATTGATCTGGAAGTAAAATTGGTATAAAATGTTAAATATATATAATTTAATATTTTAATTCAAAATTTATTAAAACGCTTCGCCTTGATCCCGTACCTGGTCGATTTCCACAAAGATAACAGCCAAACAGGCTACAGCAGCGACAATAAGGAAAGTCTTCATTTTGAAAAATTCTTTTTTTAGTGATATGAATTATATCAGAAAGTTTTATTTTGATTAATGAACTGAGACTTTGATTGAGCTATGTCAGAGTGAGTCCGGTAGAGTGGGTTTGATTTGATGCTGAATCCCCCCAAAAATCTCCCTTTTATCCTCCCAAAGTTATCCATGAACTTTGAATTAATCTCATATTATGATGTATGGATGATAAGATTCATAAATATTTAGGTTTATGATTGTGTTAACGTAGGTTGGCTGTTTCCGGGTATTAGTCAAAGTCAATTCATAACATTCATTTCAATATAACTTGGGACAAATGTCAGGTTACTCATTTTCGAAAGAATTTGGCAGATGATTACAAATTCCTCAAATTAAAACCGGCCAACTCAGGTATTTTTTATTAATCAAATTGTAATTATTGAATTGAACCAGGTTAAACTACGTTAAACATCTGGGAAAGTTATTATTAATTTGTTTATGAGTTCGTGAAACTTTCAGTGAAATCGTAAGTCAATTGCATGCTTTTATTTATCGTCATCTCATAATGATAAGAATAAACATATCAATATCGTCATCATTATTAAAGTAACCAGCAGAGCAATCAACAATTACTCAACACAAGCATAACAATCCAGGCGACAGGAACGCACAAAAGAGCATATAAAAAGTTGAGGGTTTACTACGAACCGCTAGTACATCGTACTCCATTCATTGAAGTATGAACAGCAAGGGAACATGGAGCACTACTGCGCTACGCTATGAATGGTGATCTGATCAGAAAAGGTGAAATCATACATTTCCACGAAGAATTGTTTGGAACCAAAACATTGAATTTAGTGAACCGGGTAACGTCTATTGTATTGTAATGGCTGGAATTTAGTCAACTCGTTACACTATCAACGCTTTGGCAATAACAATAACAAACAGAGAAATGAATGTTATCATATCATTTTTGATCCAATGTCACTGATAATGACGCACGTTGTTTCGTGTAGACATGAATTATTATCATAAATAATAATACACTTTCCAGCGAATTATGGAGGACTGCATGCGTACTTGTATGTTTACTAACAATAGTGTGGACCGATGATATAGAGAGGTGATAAAAAGCGAACTATATGTAGTTCTCTCGGGAGCTGATACAGCGACAGCATCCATGCCCGTATCTGTAGCTCCAATTTCAGGTGAATAGATTTCAGATATGATATGATGAATTCAGTTAAATGTTTGACGTTACAATGAATGAGTTTCCAATTAAAGGTAAACATTTTATGTTTTGTGAACCCATTACCAGTTAATGTGATGGTCACCGGTAACTGGTGATTGACGACTTTTTCAGTAAGGTTTACTCTTGAACTTTATAATTTACAAGGCTGGGAACTTTTGTCATTCCATAATTTCCCAGTCAATTCACCGACCTTTTCTGCATTTTTCCTTTTCTCTCAAAACAAAACGTTATGCAAATTTTGCAAAAATGAAGAAATACCAATACAACTTCTGTTTTTCCTAAGGAAACTATTCAAATTGATAATAGAACTGTGAAACTTTTGGGTTTTATGCTGGACCCTCATATGAAATAAATACTAGAGATGCTTCCAGCTACAATGGCAATAAAGCTTTACCTCCCACCAACCCAACCCCCTTCACCAATTTACCATTCTAATTGGCCTATAACACCTTTCGGAGATGTCAAAACTTTTCCTTTCAAAATTTTCAAGTGCAGCAATCACACAATTACAGTCACATATTAGAAGACTTGAATGCGCAAGAATTTCCAACAATGCATTATATAAATTCGCACCAAAATTCCCAGTCACCTTCAGCAGAATGAATAAGAATGAGCTAAATGAATCCTTGTACAGTTTTCCTTCTTATATTTTAAGCACTCCCTCTTCAAAAAGGTTCTACTGCTCGTCATCTTCCTCCTCCTCTTCATCCAATGATGGCAGTTCGGATGATGATCAGCTTAGGAAGCTTGCAGCAAAGCAGAGGTTGCAAGCAGGACGGGAAACATTCCATTCGAAATCTGTTCCTGCAATCCCAAAAACTGCTAAGGCTGCACTCAAGAAGAAAGCCAAATCAGAAGGTCAATTGGGAGACAGTAGTGACCATCACGAGCCATTGACCACTCCAGCTTGCGCATCACTGAGTCACATTACCCCACTGGATGAGCACACGATTGGCTTTGATCTTTCCCGACGACGACGGTCCCGACCAGCTCCTGCGAAGATCGCTCCGTCAATAATTCGGCCATCCCCCATCAAGCGAAAGGAGCCGAAGCCAAAGCCTGATGTCGACCCTCCCATAGTGACCCCAACCATTCCGAAAAGGAAACCAAGAAAGAAAATGAAGATTCGATTGCCAGTGCTCAACCAAAATGACTGCTTCAGAAGACATTTATTTGCGATGAAGCTCCTCATGATTTTCGAGGATGAGCCGGATGTCCTCGACAATATTTTGTGGACTGACGAGTGCAACTTCAACCTGCCTAAAGTTGGCCCCTGGTTGATTTCCAAGCCCCCTATGGCCGAGTCCGAGCTGCTGCCACAAATCGCCTGGTGTGGAATTTCTTCCAAGGGGGTTATCGGGCCGTACTTTTTCAATTCATTTGTTACAGGTTGAACCTCTCCCAATTTGCATATTATTGTACCTTCTTCGTAAAAAAATTCCTCCTAACCTTTACGTTTATTGCAATGACTTTTTCGCTCTCAGAGAAGTCATACCTCCAAATGCTGGAGGAATACCTCATCCCCGAGCTGGAAAGCAAAGGGTACAACCTGAACGAGCTCTGGTTCCAACAGGATGGGGCTCCATGGCACAGGACCAAACCAGTCCTGGACTTTCTCAAGTCCGTATTTGACTACAGGGTGATCTCTCTCGGGACCACGTTCATTTGGCCGCCCCACTCCCAAGATCTCACCCCGATGGACTACTTCTTCTGGGATTACATGAAGGTCCGCTTGAACTTCAAGCATTCCAAGTATGACCTCTGCTTTCAAAAGGGATTCAGGGATATTCTGACGAGGGAGGTGGTCACTTCCGATGTGGATGCCGTGCAAGCATCCATCTACCAACTGCCTGAGCGACTAGCGTTGTGTATCAGCATGAATGGAGAAAGATTTTCGCATCTGCTCTATCCCGATGTGGTACTGGAGACGGGTGTTACCGCCGTCGCTGCTGCAGTTGACCCTGTAAGTCTATACCGAAATCCTACCAAAATACTACAAGACGAAATCAGCCACGTCAAAGAAAGAGCTAAAGAAAGAATTGAAGAAGGATCACATTCCCATTCCCAAGATGTACGGGCGTCAGTCTTACCACCTCCACCACACCCGCAAATCAACCCGTGTGAACTACTTCGAAAAAAATTGAATGACTATTATGCAAAAATTCCCAACTTGCCTAATGCGCCGGCCGTCACGTTAGATAAGGCTGATCCCGCTGCAGTAGTTCCCGCCGTTCCTACTACTGAAAACCCTAAACCTGATAACATTGATGGGAAAAGAAATAAAGGAGCTTGACTTTATTTACTGGAATCACCGCATCATATTTATTTTTAACTTGATCTTCCCACCCGAGAATTATTTGCATATATATTTAACAAACCACATTTCCATCTTTAAAAATTGACTGAGCTACTTTACATAGATATCTATAACAGTATTTACAACTAAAAATTACTTAAGCCCCTGCATTAAAATTACGTTATGCTGGATTAGTTATTTATCATGCCATTTACCGTAAGTACAATGCGCTCTCCCTCCAATCTACTTCATCAGCAGTAGATTAGCCGTCTGTATGAAAACCAAATTTTCACAATTCAGTGAAGTGACCTTGTCAATAAAATTTGTTGTCCCGAACCTGATTTTGATGGGTTCACAACTCATGTGGAATCTATTCAGCCATAGCATATTCCTTCCCCTCAAAGGATTCCTTTTCAACTCATCGACAATTTTTGTGGAGTCCTTTGAAATGGTGCCCATTCCACCCATCATAAAATATGTAAAAATGCACGCATCAAAAGCTACCATAAAAAATATGGAAATGATTGGCAAATTCTTTGCAGAGAAATCGGACCCCATAACAGTGTAAAATGAAATCACTTGGATGAGGATAGTAACTAAAATTGTGAGGCTCATGATGACTTTCTGATGAATGCTATTAAACATATGAGCTAAAAGCTGGATCTGTCTGTAGATCAAGGTCACTTTCAAAACCTCACCGGATGGGATACCCCCTCTTCTAAATCTCCTGCAGATGTAGTTCATGTGCTGATGGTAGATTTTGAGAAATGAACGAAGACAAAATGGGAATATCATCAAGACGGATATCATGAATATGATTGGATAGACTGCAAATGTCCACATGCAGTAGTTAAGTATGGTGAATAATATCTTCTTTATCAATTCCGCAGTCACAACTCCTTCCTGGCTTCCATTGTTGGGAGAGGAACACTCAGCCAAAATCCAGTAAGCTGCGTGGGATGGCCGACAAGGTCGAAACCATACTAATGAGCAGGTGTACAAAATGGGATACGGGAGCAGGCCGTAGAGAAGAAACTTGAAGCACCATTTTCTGATTTTTTCCCCGGAATCCGTTGAAGCGTGATATCGCCTGTTTCCTAAAATAGCCAAACAATTTAAGTTTTGAGTATATAGGAATTTCATTCTCATATGATATGCAAATGAAAACGATTCAATATACCACAATAGCGATCATAAAAGTGGACGAGGCGGTTTAAGAAATCTGTCAGTTGCATGCACTTGAAGCTGTATGCCCATAGTATGCAGGTATCATAGAGGATGCTGACCGCTGCAAAAACGTCGATGACAAAGATGACCCTGTCATCTTCCTTCCTCCTTTGATAAGTTTGAAATATTAAAAGGAAGCTTAGAAGCGTCTCTGCAATACAAGCTGCTCGGTGAGTGTTCCAGGGATGAGTAAATTTGGATTTTGCTGCAACAGACAACGTTGAGGTTGAAGAAGGGAAGTTCGGCCGGCAAGCTACAAGTTTTTGAGCTTCAGAGTCCCAGTCGATCATTATTGCGCATACCGTTCTAGCTGGCTTCAGACATGGTAATATCGCAAGACTATCCATTGTAGCTTGTCGCGACATTATTTTTAAGAAAATGGAGGAAGGATTGAATTGTCAGAGTAATACTAGAACAAGGTATAAAATGACTACCGGAAAACTCGGAGGCACCGCTTCAGCAGACCAAACCAGACTGTAGATATCACCTAGAAAACTTTCATTCCAACTACAAACTGAAAAATATATATTTATTCAGTCGACGTTTTTAATCAACTCCAAGAAGAATGTCACACTCTCTAACATTTTCCTGTCAAGATATTCTGCAAGATAAGTCGGTCGGTATTTATTACGTGATTTAAAACGTAGTCACATGTTACTATTACGCAGCCAGAGATAATGATGCCCATTTCATGTTCTAAACTTTTCAAATTATACAACCAACCGTAACGTTCAATATTGATTCATCAGAGTACACATAAGTATCTTTTATTGATTCCATCTTCTGTGCTTGAAGACTGTATTCCAGCAAAACTTGGCATTAGTTGATTAGGCTGCTGTCAAATTGACAATATTTCGAATATTTTGGCTAGAAAAATCAATATTTCGCAGTGATTCCATCACTCTTCCTTATCATTTCCAGAAGACTATGTATGACTATATTATGTATATTCTAAAGGAAGTGTGAAAATACAGAAACTCATTTAACATTTATGACAGGAACAATTTAATAATACGTGTTGGAATTACTACATAAAGCGCATATAATTTAATAGTAATATGAATAGCAGACTGAATTCCTTTTGACTGTTTTGAAATACTCCATACTATACAGGAATCATACAGGATGCTAGCCACTGCGAAAACGTCGATTGCAAAGATGGCCCTGTCATCTTGCTCCCTCCATAAATATGTTTGAGAAAATAAAAGGAGGCTGAGAAGCGACTCTGCGATGCAAGCTGTCCTGTGAATATTCCATGGATGCGTAAACTCGGGTTTAGTTCCACCCACTACTGCTGTTGGAGACAATGTTGAAGCTGGAGACCGGGGATACCGAGAAGGAACAAATTTTTGAGATTCAGGGTCCCAGTCGATCATTATTGCACACAAGCTCCGGGCTGGCTTCAGACATTGCAATATCGGAAGAGTATCCATTGTAAATTGTAGCTTGGTGCGACATTTTTCTTCAGAAAGTACAGGAATTATAGAATTATGACGGAGTAAATCCAAGGTCCAATTTTACTGCGAACAAAATCAGAATTTTTTTCGCCTCTTCAGCAGACTAAACTATACTGCATATATTTATCCAGAAGACTTTCTATCCAATTCACCGTGTGAATATACTCCGACAACTTTTTGATCATCTCCGAGAAAAATGTCACACTTTCTAACATTTCCCCCCTAAGATATTAACTATGTATGATAAAATTTGCATTTAGAATGTCTGAAGGGAAGAGAAGCTATTTTTATTGCACCGCCTGTCATATCAGATTTAAAATTCTACTTTCTAAATTTCGTTGAAACGAGCCCAGATATGGATAATCGTTCATATTCATAATCCTTTTGGAATAAAAAAAAACCGACCGACACGTGCGATATTTATTCTCGGTCCTGAGCTTGAATACTGCTCCCAGAAAAAATTGATATCAGTCGGCCGGGTTGCTGTCAAGTTGACAGTAAAAGTCTGGATTGGATGGAGAGCGTGTGTCCATTCATTGAAATATCGTACATCAATCATGTATGTGGTTCCACTCTTCAAGTGTCACGTATGTATGACGGTTTTAAGATGGACTGCGAAGCAGGCAATTCTGTCTAAATAACATTATATACCGTATATGCTCTTTTAAAGCCCCAGTCTCCAATATTCCCCCATCTCTAATAATCCCCCATGCCAGAGCCAATAA
>JAQIWX010001075.1:0-11773 GCA_034696785.1 Lepidocyrtus cyaneus | reverse complement strand
TGCTGATATACAAAATACAACATTCCCCATTCATTTGCATCCAAATCCTTTATCCTCCTTGTGCAGTCTCATACCTATCCACATAGTATATAAGCCCATCTCGATAATCTCATAATACTTTTTTTGCTGCTATGTATAGTGTATATGTATATGTATGTATGTCTATATCCTTGTCCATATTTTTTCCTACCCTTTCGTCTTCTGCGTACAAAACGTGCACTATAAAAAGTAGCCTTTTCTGTATCTGTATTTTCCCATTTGAGTTGTATTTGTAGGAATAGGAAAGGGTAAGAAAATTAAGGATAAAAGTGGATAAGGCAAAAGTAAAAGGCATGCTGTATATTTTTTGTGGATGAGAAACGTGAGTAAGGTATCATCTTATTCACTCTTCTCCTCATCTTGTTCTTCTCTTCTCGTTCCCAGTTCCCACTATTTTTTTTGAGATCCAGAAAATCTCTTTTGTTCTCTCCGTACCGCACTCACTCACTCATTCATTCGACGACTACTCCAATGTACTTAGTATAGCCCAATCCAATTGCATAATTTGGCCAGGCTAAACAACATCAACATAAATTCTTCTATTTTGTGCAGACTGTGTTGTTTTTTTGAGAGCTAATTAATTAATTGGTCGACTAAATTAGCAATTAAAGTTATGTACTCAATTATATTATTGCAGCAGACATTTTGAGGTGAAGTGAGTATCAAGTGTGTATATAAGTTGTACAGGAAAAAAAGTTAATTCCACCGTGAAAAAATTTAAATAAGAAATTGCCTTTTTGAGAGAACAGAGAAGTGATAAGGGTCACGGGTTGAACTGAACTGAAGTGACGGAGGAGGATGACCTGAGACAGAAAGACAAGAAAATGTGTTGTTGATTGATGTAAAGGATATATTAGGTGTGTGTTGTCTGTGCTTCGGGGTTTATCGATCGCAGTTTTTAAAGGTTTTGGGGGGAACTTTTTGATAAGCATCGGATCATCGATCACTTTATTTGGCAGGGACGGCTCAGCTGACAGCTGAGGATTTCCAAACAAAGGGCCTTCTTCGATATCCATATGGATCTTTTTGAAAGACGACATTTAGGTAAGGGAACATTCCAAATCCTCGTCTCGGGTTCGGTTTTTGTTAGGGTTTTTAATGATTAAAGTAGTCAGTAGTAGCCTTACGAAATTTTGTATTATTAACAATTTTATTTTTAACATTTAAAGTTGGCCATCTTCCTTTTTATGTCTATGTTTTCCTAACCAGATTATTTTGTTTAATTGATATTTGAAACACAGGTAATCTTGGCAGTTGTAACCGGTTTATCTATCAATGAGCTCAAGCTCAACTGTAGAGGATCAGGACTGGAGGAATTCAACACAGTTCAATCGCTACGATGGATGAGGTAAGGGTTAAAATACTAATGATTGACTGAGTAATGTGCAATTAAAGTCAAGTGATAATTATGTTTCGAATTCGAATTGATAATGCTACAATAAAGCTGTCTTTTACTTTTAATTATTACGGACGGGCTTAACGATTAATATTAATATATTTGATTGCTTTCATTCTAGCAGCCCTTCCGCGGATTTACTGAGAATGATGATGAGGTGAAGGCAGCCCTTCAGGATAAATTAACGGAGATCAGGAAGCTGACCAACGAAACTCAAAGCGTTACTCAACCTTCCCATTGGTTTGTCACCGAGGCCAGACGACCAGTTAATCGGTTTCTGAAACGCAGCGAAGCTTTGTCCTCCTCAAATTCCATTGTACATAATTATCTTGGCCTTGGCTCACCTTCCAGTATTAAATCTACCCCCAGCCTACAACTCGAATCTCCAACCTCCGTCGAAGGGTCAACCGGGCTACCTGATCTGCTAATCGTCGCTGACAAACCAGATTTAACTCCTCCTCTTAAACGGGTAAATAAGTTTTTAAAGTCGGAACGGAGCGCAATATCTGGATGTGCATCTGTAAAACCAAAACCATCTACGGAAGTCCTCGGCTCACCACGACAGATTTCTACCGGTACTACCGATAACACCGAACCAGATCCTCCTCCGCCGAAGCTAATTCGGATGGTTCAATCACAGCCGTCCGAGCCACCGATGGAAACAGGGACTGTCCCCGTTGAACTCGAGCTGGAAGAAAATCAGGAAGTGCGCGTGGAAGAAAATGATACCAAATCATTGGAACCCGATAAAAGTAATCTTGACTTAAAAAATGTAAAGACAAAATTAACAGCAGATCTTATCTCGGTCTCGAAGGTGGATAAGACAAGTGCAGAAGTATCCAAGACTGATGATAAGCAGCTTCTCCAACCGTCAGCAGCAGCACCAGCTACAAAGCAGGATTCAAAATCAACTCACTCTGCTTCCTCAAGTAAAAGTAAAGTTAGTAAACCGCCTTCCCCAGCAAAGGTTCAAAGGGCTGTGTCGACACCGACACCCACACCGGAACTAAGCTTTTTGACAAGTCAATCATCAAGGTCGAAACGGACCATCATTCCGAACAAGCGTTTCTTTTCAACGGATGATTCCGACACAGTTTCCCCCACCGCCACTGCATCGAATTCTGCTCCGATACCAGATCCTAAGACGGTCCCGCCATCGCCAAGCGAGTTCGTTGCTGAAAAGCCTAAACGTATCAGCATTCCGAACAAGCGGTTTTTTTCAACTGATGATTTCGAAACGGTTTCTCCCGTCGCTGCCTCTACTTCTGCTCCTGCTCCGATTCCAAGTCCGAAGACGCTCCCGCAAAGCGATTTAGGAGCTGAAAAGCCGAAACGAACTATCATTCCGAATAAGCGTTTCTCAGAAACCGTTGCGGCATCCATTTCTGCTCAGATATCAAATTCTACCACCAAGACTCTACCGCAAACTAATTTAGGAGTTGAAAAATCCAAACCAAGCAAAAAACGTACTCTGTCTGGTGGTGATACGGTTGGTGGTAATAATGCCAAAAAGATTCGAAGGCCCAGCATGGATACTCATCCCAAGACTAATGGAACCAATTCTACCGCAACAGAGATCCCCACCGTTAAACCATCGCCGATAAGCCCAACTCCTTCAGACCCCAATGGTCGTCCTCGTAGAACTATCATCCCAAATAAAAAGTTTGTTGATGAAGAAATACCATCACCATCTAAAGATGTACTGATGTCGCCGATCAAGAAACAAGTGGAGGTTGTAGTAGCAAATAAAACAGTTCCAGTGGTAGCCCCAATTCCGGAGACAAAAAAGAAGCGAAAGAAGTCCGAAAAATCAGAACCGGAAGCTGCCAACAACACAGAATCCTCAATGCACCAGACTATCATGGAGATGGCTGTACCGCTTCCGGTTGTGGTGGAGGCTAAGAAGTCGGATCAGTGCGAAACCGGTGCTAATAGGTATGAAATGAAACGTTTGCGAATCAAGATGATGTTAATTTGAAAATTTGAAATTTGATTCCGGAACAGCACTAACAATTTCATAAATGTTTGATTCTTTTATAGCAAAACCAATGCAGCTTCACTTGCACCTTTGGAAAGTGAAGGAAAGGTAGAAGCACCACAAACACACATGATGAACGGTAATGGCAATGTTCTTGAGGCCATTCCAAATGGTGCCAAAGTCGAAAAGGTAATTAAACAACGTTAATAATTCAGCTACATCACAAAATAAGTTTAGATTTTTTAAGTGTGCCGAGCATATCATTAATTGTTTTTTTTACCTAATAACTTCTAATAGGAAATTCCTCCAGACGAAGAAGCAATTGATGAAGGCGAGGCCAGCTTATTCCGAGGGAAACCTCAATTTTGTAAGTGTTTATTTGAATTTGAAGCTAATCTTGATTTGCAAAGTTAGTAGGAGGAATGTTTTTGAGTTTACTTAATTATTACTATATTTTTGTTTCTAAATCTGATAGTGGGAACGTGTATTGTGAAAATAAGTGAAACCAGCAATGAACAATGCAGTGCTGACGTAGCCAGAATAATTTGTTGTGGAATATGCGGATGTGTGAAGAAATACAAGTTCCCGTCGGAGGTATATTGGCAAACTTACTGTCTACTAGCTAAACTAAAAGTAATTACTTTCTACTAACAATTTTTGTTCATATTTTTTTTAGAAACGAAAGAGAGGCTCATTCTTATGTAGAGACTGTATAACCGTTGTAAACAAGATATTCCAAGTTGCACTAAAGGCTCAACCATTTTCGTGGATCGTCGGTAAGAAAAATTAATGAAATGTTAAGGAGTCATGATGGTAATGAGTATGATTAATTATTTTTTAATACCAAATTAACCTTTTTCGTATTCACAGGTCCTCCAGTTTGTGAAGGGAGATGTCCCCTTGTCCACCTTCCGCAGGACCAGTTCTGTCAGGCATGCTTTGGAAAGTCCTGCCTCAAAAATCTACCTCTGAAGGATGACGTCTACTTCAAGATTTGGCGGTCCGTTCCTGCAATGTCCCGTGGATGTGTGCCTACCTGTCCGGCCATCAACAGTCATAGCCCTCACATCGGCAAGATCGCTCTTGTTAATGATGACGGAGAGATTAGCAGCACTACAGGTTCTCTAAAACTAATTCGGTCGAAGAAGAATGGGACGGATGCTTCTTCTTCTGGCGGATACGAAACTGGTTCCGAAGACTCCTGTAGCTTACCTGAGACTACGCCCAATCCTAATGGTACGTCATACAAGTAGTCATCTCGAGTTTACGTTAGAAAATTGTAGAAAATTAACCCATTTATAATCCATTTAATTCACTGATGAATGACTGATCTATTTCTGTTGGTCTCTCTCTTGTCATTACAGAAGATCTCAACAGCGCCCGACTCAAAGTTCTCCAGCGGACTGGATCCTTCGACCCTTCTTCCAACAACTGCGAAAATATTCCTTTAAAAAATAATTTGCTTGTAACTGAGTGCTCAGAAACTGATATTATGCCTAAGTCAAACGGAGTCTCAAAGGAGGAAGTGAGTTAAGATAAAACTATTTAAGGTAACCTTCCTTTCCTCCGCTTTTGACTGGAGTGTTTAAGGAATGGCCCGACCACCAACTAAAGTAAAAGAATTGAAATTTGGAAATATTGATAATGATGACAGATATTGTTGGGCAGGCAGATCGGCCAGGAGAGGGTGAAAGCTCTTGTTGATTCGATTTATAAACCGGATCTCGATGCTATTGGCACTTCCGGTTTCCCAGTAGTTGTTGCGGGCTCTTCATACCCTCGTAAGCCTCTCTGCTTCCTCTGTGGCTCCGCCGGAATTGAACAAGTATTTTTTTTATTTTTTTTTTGTTTTATTACTACTTTCATTTAAATTTTATTTTCATTATATTGATTATTATTATTATAAACTCTTTATTATTATTTGTTTCCCGAAACGTGTGGGATAGTGTTGTAAGTTCAGTTTACTTCCTTCGTAGTAGTCCTTATCAGTATACAAACAAAATGGTGCGCTCGCGGCTTATAGTTATAATTTCTTGCTACTTCCGTTTCATCATCTTTTTTACAAGATTTCATTTTAAATGTACTATGTACCAATAATTAATTATGAAGTGTGTGATGATGTGTCAGTAAAGTAAAGTGTTGATGTCCTTCTAAACCTCTCAAGTAGTTTTCCGTTTTCTATCTCCATTTTCCTTTTCTATAAAACAGTTTTGTAATAATGGAACGAATTGAAAGCATAACTAACAATAAGCATATTATTTTTTAAAGACTGAATTGAATACAAGAGACAACTTAACTGGGTCGATAGATAAGGATAAATATAATGACTTGAGACTTGAATTGAATCTAGCTGTGCTGGTTTTTCCAAGTTGGCTACTATGTCGCTAGTAATTTTAGTGTAAGTTGTATTAGATCTGCTTGTTGATGTAGGTTATGGTTATAACTAAAAAAATAAATCATATATTGTCAGATCAGAACGAATCACAAATATCGTGGAAGTTGGATTCATCCGTACTTCTTTTTTGTAAAACAGCCATGTACAAGCTGACATATTCATTTTAATCATCTAAAACTGGTTATTAGTTGGGTTACATATTTAAGTGGGTTACTGCAAGAATTCGGATAGGCAGGGGAAGGATCTCTCACAATCAGCCACCAGCATTCATTTTGTTGCTTGTTAGAAACCAATTGTACTGGGACTGGGAATCTATAATATTTACGGTTAAATTAATTTTTATTGGAACATTTAGAATGGCAGATTAAAACTTCGGAAGATGGAAGGTCCATATTCGGGATAGTAAATCAATAATCAATACATGTGTGTCTATCTTTCCCCTTTTTTCCCCTTTAGCTAATTTATTGTAGCATGTGTTGCGAGCCCTACCATCCCTATTGTTCCGGAGATGACCTCCTTCTGGACACCTACATTGCCCGTTGCAGCAGCAAAGAAATCCAACTTATTTCCTCCATCGAAGACAATCCCGAGGAGAGTGCCACCTCCAAAATCGTTCTGAAATGGACATGTCGGCGATGCATCTCCTGCAAGTCCTGTGGAGACAATATTGGAAGTAAGGAACTAATCCGATGTAGCCGTTGTCAGCATCCATTCCATTTGCAGACCTGCATCGACAAGCCCATTCTAAGTAAGGTGAAGGACGTGGACAAACTGAGGAAGGTTTGGACTTGCGACACCTGCCTCAAGTGCAAGAGCTGCGGGAAGAAGATCGAGTCAAACAGGAGGGTCCAGACCATTCAGCAGGCGGCTGCGGCTGCAAAAAGTTCAGATGAGGAGAGTGATAGCGAAGAAGAAGATGGTAAATCATCATCAGAGGAAGTCGGGAATCCAATGCCGAGCTGTCTCATGCTCTGTCTTGATTGCTTCAAGCAGAGGAAGAAAGGCTCGTTCTGTCCCATTTGCGAAGTTTGCTATGATGATAATGACTGGGATTCGAAGGTACAACTCCCTCCCTTGCAAATTCTCATTTCGTTATAATCATATCAAAAACAATTTAATTACAACATAATGATTTTTCTGCATAATTTCAGATGATGGAATGCAGCCAATGTAATAGATGGATTCATTCCACCTGTGAGAATCTCAACGAGGAGCAGTACAACATCCTCGGAAGATTGCCAGAGTACATTGAATATGTTTGCAGGTAAATATTATGATTAAAATTTATGATCGTAATTATGCTCTAATTTAAACTTTCTTTAAGACTTGAATGGTTCAACCGTTTTATACTGAACTCATGAAATTATTTTTTTTGTATGTAAATTTTAGGCTTTGTCACAATGATCAAGTTGACTCTCCGCTCTGGTTCACTGCCGTACAATCCCAACTGGTAAAAGAATGTGCTTCCGCATTGCGACTGTTTGAAAGGAAAGCGTTAGGATCACTGAGGAGAAAGCGCTCATCAGTTTCCCTTGATTCCAAACCCCACTTTGTTTGTAACCTGTTTGGAGAAAAAATCGACGAGGAGGAAGAAAACGAAGATTGCGCTGGCCTTTCAATATTAGAAAAGCCAGTTAATCATTCTCCAGACCAAAAGAAGAACTCTCCCCGTTCCAGAATCTATAAAGTAGGCCAGAAAGGGGAAGAGAAATCCGTCTCCTACAAGGAATTAGTAAGCTGCGACGTGACCATGAGAGATGTTCTCAGCTACCCAGCCAATCTTGAGGAGAACTGGTACGTTTTAAAAGCCCTGAGGGTGGAAGTCCTCAATCCAGACGTGACCTTCCAGTCACTCCCAAGCTATATCGATACCATGCCAAGGACTCCGATTTGTACGACACCGGTCAAATGCTTCACTCCCACGAAGCACGTCGCTTCCATTGCGGATTCGATGAGGAATTCCATCGGCTCCATAAGATCACTTCACACGTTCCAGCGACTACTGCTCCAAGAAATTGAAGACACTTGCGACACGGAAGAAGAGGCGGATGTCTTGATGAGCCATCTATATTCCGCAGTTCGAGAAACTTTCCCGTGGTTTGACCAACCCCAAATTATGGAGCATGCTGAGATAGAGCCCTCCCTCATCGACAGTGAAGCCACCACAGACGTCCCGGAGGAGAGCTGTGACGTTGAGCTGTTTAACGAGAAGCGACTCATGCTGACCTCCGACCCATTCAAGGAAGTGTTCTGGAACCCGCTCAACTTCTTCGACGACCGTCCCTGCGTCCTGTGCGGGGAAGTGGGAGACTTTCCCCCCGAAATGTGCGGCCGACTGTTATGGTGCGGGGTAAACGAATGGATTCACTGCAACTGCGCCATTTGGTCATCCGAAGTTTATGAGGAGGAGGATGGAGCACTCAAACAAATTGGAGGGGCCTTAAACAGAGGGAAAATCCAGAGATGCAAGGTCTGCCTCGAGAAAGGAGCCACTGTGTCCTGTTGCTTCAGCTCTTGCAAGAATTCCTACCACTTTCTCTGCGCTCGGAATGCCAACTGCATCCTGATGGAGAACAAGACCATGTTCTGCTCTCATCACAAACTATCCGATCGGCAGAAGAATGACAGTGACATCCAGCATGACTTCAAAGTGGGACGGAAGATGTTCGTGGATCTGGACTGGATTCACAAGAGGGGGGTGATGAAGGTCCTCTCGGATGAGGTCAGGGTCTTCGTCGGCTCGTTGAAAATCGAGCGCTTCGGCAGCATAGTTCCCATCTCAATCACGGAGCAGGATTGGGAGGATTCTTCCTCAGCAACGTTGCTAATTCCGAGAGACTTCCAAGCGCAGAGGATCTTCTGGTCTGTGGAATATCCTTGGAAGAAGGAGTGCTACATTTTTGGAAGCAGCGTGGATGATTCCAGCTGCTTCATAGACAAGGTCCAGGATATCGGGGTGAACATCAGCGTGGACCATGAAGCCCCGGAAGACAGGATCCAGCGAGGTCTTCACGGAATCAACAGCTTTCACCGGTGGCTCAGCCAAGCTCCCAGGTACATCGATGAGGAGTCAATAGACTGGCTGCCTTCCTGCCAGCAAGTCTTCTACAAGGAGGAGAAAGTGGAAGTTGTTGAAGAAGAGGAAGAGTTCCAAGTGGAGAGGTTCCAACTATTATCATCAAGCAAACGCCAGAGCTCTCCCTCCTCCTCCTCCGTGTCATCCTTCGAGAGCTGCAGAAAAGCTTTAAACTTCAGCCAGTCCCTTAATTTAACCTGTAAGCCAAGGGACTTTGAAAGTGTATCAACGGAAGGGTACGCCAGCTCCGCGGAAAGTTTGTCCTTCATGGAAACGCCGAAGTCCTCGAAAATATCCAGATCCCAGCAGAAAAGACGACGCAGCTCCTGCAAAACCAGGAAGACTCCGAAGAGGCACTGCAAGATAACTCCTCCTCCTCCCTCATCATCATCCAACAAGTATGAAAGTCCGAGAAGGCGGAGCATGCGAAATCGAATTGCAGAGAAGTCATCAATGGAAGAATTTGGGAAGGAGGAGTCAGGAAAGACTTATGACGAGAGTGAGAATGACTCTGGTGTAGTGGAATGTGGAATGGAAGGATCTTCCACGGCGGGAAGCTGTGATGGGGAGAGAATGCAGTGTCGGGTTAACCTGTTGAAGCGCTTTAGCGAGAGCTTCGAACGACCTGCCATACAGGAAGATCGAAATCAATTACCAGATCCAGGTGATGATGATGAGTCCTCAGTCTACTTCACTGCCTCTGATGGAGAACATGTTATGTTGTCGGATGACGCGTCCACAATCAAAAATGAGAAGGTGGAGTTATCACCCCAACTTCCGGAAGAGAGTAAAGGCTCTTTGGTAAAAAAAAATTACATAACTTGTTTTTCATTGATTTTCTCACATTTGAACTTTGGTGGGTTGATAAACAATTTTTTGTTGTTGTGTTTTGTAGATTATCAAGGCAAGACTGAAGTTTGAGCTGAGAAGGAATCATGACGGTGGACCACCACTTTTTGAGGGATTCGATGCTCATCTGGTGTGGATGCGTTTGTTCGAGGAAGTGTCCAGGACTCGACAGGCTCATAACTTCAGCCCACTTAGTTTTCCCTTCATCAATAGAAATCTTTGCGGTAAGAGGCCAAGAAAGCTAATTATTTTTTTAAAACTTTAAAATCTAATTACTTTAACTAACTTCCTTTTTTGTATCGTTTGTGACTGACTTTCAGATGGCTACATGGAAAAGGCAAATAGTTTCCAATTGTTGGGAATAACCCACCGCTCAGTTCAGTTTATAATTGAACAATTGCCCGGAGTAATCAACATAGCTGATCAGCATCAGTTCCGGTATAGTAGCCGCCCATATGTCAACATCAACGATGAAAACCGACCGGTGCCGGTGAATCCCAGTGGAAGTGCGAGGACTGAGGGGGGCTTGAAAAGGAAGCCATATGACATGTTCGGCTGGCTGGCATCCCGTCATCGGAAAGTGAACATGATTTGCAATATGTAAGTTGAGAAAAATATGCACAATAATTGATTATGAATTTTTAAAGTTATTGCAATTGCTTATCGTTTTATTAATTATGATTTATGTCCTGGATTGGATTAGGTCTGAAGAGAGCGGTAGAAGCCAGGGCTTGCCGATAGCTATGCAGTTCCGTGATCTGGGGAAAAAGTCGAAGGAACGGTTTGTCGTTTTACATTCCGAAATCCACGGCCGTGGACTCTTTTCCCGGTGTGATGTGGAGAAGGGGGAGATGCTTATCGAGTATGCTGGGGAGGTTATCCGTTCCTCCCTAACCGATCCCCGAGAGAAGTACTACGAATCCAGGGGGATAGGCTGCTACATGTTCCGGATCAAGACCCAAGTGGTGGATGCAACTATGAAAGGCAATGCAGCTAGATTCATTAATCATTCCTGTGAAGTAAGTCATGTTTCGAAACTCTAATTTAAAAAAATGTATTAATTAATTACGGCTTCCTAACTTATATTGTATTTTCGTTTGTTTGATTGTTTTTTTAGCCCAACTGTGAAGCAAAAACGATTCGGATTTTGGGAAGCGACCACATAATTATTTTCGCACTCCGCAAGATCTTCAAAGGGGAGGAGCTCACCTATGACTACAAGTTCGAAAGGGAAGGAGAGGAAAAGAAGCTGCTGTGTTCGTGTGGAGCGGCCAGATGCCGAAAATATATGAATTAATTATTAATTACTGGACTGACGGAAGATATCGGGTTATTTCTTAAGTGACTCTTGAATCTAATTTAAATTAAATATAGTGTATAGAATCCTTTGTATAATGTGACAAAATATGTTGATATTTAACTGACAATGACAATATTGACAATACATTGCTCATTTACCGGTTTGTTAGTGATATTTTTAAAAAGCATGTATAACTGAATATCTTTCATGTAACAATTTAATCATGCCTGTGAATCTATTTAAGCTATGATTTATCTGTGAAAAAATGTTTAGTTTTTTCAATGTAATACCAAAGTTTTTAATTGTTTAGTTTATTTTAATGGCAGAATTAGTAGGATTTTGTATTCAAAGCTTTGCATGACTGAATCTGACCAGATTTAAAAAAAAAACAAGAATCAATTTTATAAAAAATAACTTTAAATCAACTATATATTGAATATTGAACCAGTGTTTATGTCACACAAAAGCATGTGTGTTTGTAATAAAATGATATTTTATAACAATAAATCAATCTATATAACTTTTATATTATGACATGTGAATGACATGATTTTATTGATTCTGAACTTTCATAAAAATTCATTTTACTTTTTACCAATATCTTCATCAACAGATTGCTGTTCCATGACCATTTAATTGCCCGCATAAAATTAAACAAGCATTATTTAATGCAATCAGTTAATTGCAAAGTTGTAAATAATTCGTGTGATGAGAGCAGCTGGGCTATAATCCTAAAAAAA
>JAQIWX010001074.1:0-11776 GCA_034696785.1 Lepidocyrtus cyaneus | reverse complement strand
GCATTTTTTGACAGTTCAACATTTGTACAATTAATCGTTAGCTTTGAGTAATATAAATTGAAAAAGATATGATTGATTAATGGATATTAGCCAAGCCTTGAAATGAATTTCAAAAATGTAAAACTGTAAGCTAATAAATTAGGTGTCCATCGGAGAGTTAGTAAAACTGACAGTTTGCAGCACTGCACTTTGGATTTTTATTTTACTTCGCCTACTCCTTGAAGTCCTCCAAGATATTGGGGCAATGTGAAATTTATTGTTAATTAATGACTTAATGAACAAACTAATTGAATTTTGATGTTATGTCGTTTTTGTATTGGAGCTAAATTCCCAACAAAGCCCTGTCTACTGCTCAGGAATGACTTTTAGGGAAGAATATAAAACGGTAAAACATTTAGCCTGAAAAATGAAGCAAGGGAATCAAGTAGACAACTGCTGTAGGGCACTGTTTTAAAACGATGAAAAAATAAGAACTAAAAACATGACAGGGAAGTTGATGGGAATCCATGAAGGTCATATTTTTTACTCATCGGCAATACCTTTTCTAGATAAAGTTTTGCTAAAACTCACTTCTAAACGAGAATATCGGAAAATATGTAATATTTGCAATATAAACTTTAGGCGTAGGATGATGTACCTCGTAAGGTACCTGTGGGATCAAGTGGTGTAAGTGCGTGGGAGTTTTTGTTATGTAAAGGGTGGCAATTTATCCGGGCGGACGTAATATGATTATTTTGTGTTGAACTCTGTATAATAAATAGGCATTGATTGATTTAAATTCATAATTTTACGGTTAGGTATTGTTGGATTGCAGATTTATTTTGTACAAACGAAATCACTAATTTATGAGTACATAATTAATTGCTATATATAATAGAATCATAGAGAGAATATATAATAATGGATAATAGAGAATTTAAGTTACTTTTAAGTTCTTGAATGTTAGTGCATATAGGTATTAATTGATTTTGAGCTTCATCGTGGGTATTAGTGAATACGACAATTTAAGAAACTTTATAAACCTTAGTCGAATATTTTTAAACACTGTCATTACGGTACACAAATTTTGCTGTTATATACTGTTGACTATTTTTACAATTTACAATCAAAGTAAAACGTATAAAACAATAGATGTATGTATAACCATTGATAAAACATTTAAAACTATCATTCAAAAAAAAGTTAATCATCGTCCTCACTGTCCTCCTCTAAAGCATCCACATCCACAGAATTTTCGACAGTTTCAGGATGTTCATTTTCTTCGACATTGTTCCCAACCAACAACGCAGACAAAGGTGCGTCATCTATATCATCCTCTTCTGACGAAAATGCATCAGTCCCCTCGGTGATAACCTGAGAATCTATGCGTTGCCCCTGTAAATCCCGATGTGCCAAAGTTCCTAACCAGAATGCCTGTGCTCCCCCATTAACTGCTAGCACTTCTCGTACTCGGAAAATAAACCTTTCCAGAACTCGTTTCACCGTTGGTACACACCTAAGAAGCTGCACATCAGTTGTTTTCTAAAAAAAAAGTAAGAATATATGAAAAAGAGTCCATAGAAAAAAAGTTATTTTATTGAAACAATATTTGATTTCCATACAAGATTCGACCTACTTTAGAGTGCTCGCAAATATACTGGATTAGTCTGCATTGAGCCTGAATTGCCTTGCAAAAGTCTTTGGCTTCTTCCGGTGACTGGTTCCAAAACTGAGGCAGTAATTCTGCTCCACCAGCAATGAAACTCTCGAGGAATAATCTGCAATTCTTCATAAACAAATCATAAAGCGCACATTAGTACAGTACAAAATAAGTTGAATTATCCATATAATATAAAGCATAGCATTAGGCAAACTAACGTAACATCCATACCCTCAAAAGGCAGACTAAAATAAGCTTGCGTTGGTTTTTCTTCGCCACTTGCACGAGTTTGCAGAAAATGTGGAGAGCCTTATCCCATTCCTGGATGCTATCTTCAAATTCGGCTCGTATACGTAACTGTTTAAAAAATCGCAACATGTAGTAGATAACATCAAAACTCAAAAAAAGCTAAACCGAATCTTTAAGTTGACTGCTAAAAATATTTTCCTTACATTTTTATGAACATACTGTGATAGTCCAGAAAACATTGCATTATACCAAACATGGAAGTTAGTATCAATACATGATTTGTACGTAGTAGGATTGGGGAGTTTCGCTTCTTCGCTCTGCGAAGAGTTTTCAGCAGTGAGCAGTTTATTGGTAAGGTGCTCGATGGCGTTCATCGGAGTTGAACTGGTTCCCAGCCAAATTTTTAGAAATCCGTCGACTTGGGAAGACGGTAGTCGCCACTCATTACGCAAATAAACTTCTGCAGCTTGTTCTGTTTGGCAAAATATTTTTTTTAATACGCAATACACACATAAACATATACTTACAAATGAAATGCATACTAGAAAAGTATTCAAACATTGCTACTATTAATACCTATTGCCCTTTTGATTTCCAGTTTTCCTTGCAGCACATCATGAATAGTTTTTAGTAACTTAAGATGATCTAATGCTGTCGCTGGGTCTTTAATAAATGAAACAAGATGTCCTAGATATGCTGATACATTGGCTGGAATTGCTTGAGAGGAGGAGACGGCTGCGTCATTATCGGAGGCAACTGTCTGACGAGCCAGTAACTCCATCGCTCGTGTCACCTTCAAATCCTGATCTTCCTTATTCAAATGTTTAATGTGCTCAAAGTAGGATGTCATCAGGATGATCAAAAGTCTGAGGCAACACTCCAGTTTAGTTAGTTGCGAGGCACACGATGCCCCGTTTTCCTTAAAATAAAATGACCCAATTTTTTTACGTTAGCTATATTTTTTAGTTTTTACGAAACTAATTGTAAATTAAATAAATATATTTTAAAGCTTTTAAAGCGAACTACTAACCTCATTATCGGCAAGTACCAAAACAATAGAGTTGATATGTGTGCAAATATGTTTCAGAAAGTTCTCTACGGAGAAAATCTGAAACTTGCTTTTATCGTCACTCAATTGCTGTTTCAATTCAACGAGCAAAAGGACTAAAGTGTCGGGGGTAAACTTCTCCACTTCAGCGATTCTCTCAGGATTTTGAGAGACTGTTGACAGATCCGTTAAATTTTGGCTGAAATTTACACTACCCTGATCGTTACATCGTAGAGGATAGCGGAGTAATCGAAATATTGATGCAGCAAATCTTCTTATATAAGGAAAGATCTTTTTGGGTTGGACTTCCTCATCTAAATTTTTTTTTAATCAGCTTTTTTGTGCTAGGAGGTGGAGGCATGTGAGTGGCATTTGGTCCGTCTTCATCTTCATTATCAGAATGCGGTGCTGCTGTTTTTTGGGCTTTCGTTTTTCCGGATTTCTTTGGCTCAGCCTTTCGTTTAGCTCCCCTTGTCCTTGTTGCAGGCTTATTGGTTTTTGCCACCCCAAATGCTACTCAGAGATACAACAAATTGTTTTTAACTGATTGTATTTAAATTGTGGTAAACATTATTACACAATTAATTAGTTAAGGTACCTTGCAACCCAGATGGCCCAGCTCCATCTCGAGAAGAACCGATCGTTTTATCAGCAACATAGGCATAGGGCAAGTTGGGGAACGCATCAAAGTGACGAACCAGCAACTTTTGCAGCATTAAAATGTTGTCTAGTCGGAGCCATACTTTGACTCGAAGTTCGGAATTCGGATTATTGACGAACGCAGACACAGATTCACGAAAGAAGTTGATAGCAAGGACCAAATATTGGCCTAGGTGATTACGCTGGTCATGTCCAAGCATAGACAAGGATTCTCTGTCATAGTATTCTATACACAAATCAAAAATTAAAATTATAATCACACTACAATAATGTAGCATGCATACGTATGGTAAACGTATTATATATCACTGCACTGTATATCACCACCAACAAGTACCTTTCAGTTCGGGAAACAAAAGTGGACAGCCTAACAAAGCGTCAATGTCTACTAAATTGCCCTTTGTGACCTTATTCTCCAAAATTGACAGAACCCGAAAATGAGCAGGGATGACCAATGGGCTCATTGCTAAAGGCTATTAGAATAAAACTACAAATTAACAACTAACTAAAAGGTATACCTATATATATATATGCATTATTAAATTAAATTAACAAGAGACTATGGTATACTTGTATTAGCTAACCTGGTTTTCAAACATCATAACGAAGCGATCGTCAGAACATTCTCCATTGGCATCAAATGCTGTAACAAGACTGAGACCTACTCTGTTTGCAAATCGTTCAATATTGGTTTTATCGCCAATGGGAAGTGTCCATAATTTCTAGAAAAGCATTAATCGTACCTACTTGTCATTTATGCCAACTTGACATTTAAAAATCACGATTAAATGTAACTACGAGATGTAAATTATTACCCGAAATTTATCTTTCAAACTTTCACAAAAGCTACGACAAATGTCAGTTGGTACTGCTTCCACACTGTCGGAGAGCTCATCAAAAAAGATTCCACACGCATCTTCATCTCTTTCCACTGTGTTCCATGCCAATTTTAGTAGATCTACGATCCGGTCTGCAAAGGAATATAAACAAATATAAATTCTACAAGATAAACCCGACCTACATTAGTATTAGCAAACTGCAAACTGGAGTGCAGTTAAATTCATATTAAGATTTAAGATAATCCTACCATTATTATGAGCATCCTGTTCTGTCATCCGACGAATAGTAGCCAAAGCCCCGAACACACCAAAACAACGTATTTTAATGTCAGAGTGGGTCAGTTGCTTGCGAAGTAAAATGGAAAACTCCGCGTTAAAGTGATTCGTCTCCCCACAATTACTAGCTTCAGTTTGTGACAGAATTGCCAAAATACTCATCAGGACCTTGATCTGCCTAGCAGGAAACTGCATCACATACTCCAGAGCATTCTACATAACATTACAAATTACAAAAACAATATAAATTCCAGTTTATAAAAAGATATTTAAACTTAACTATATATTATGTATGCGCTTCTTACCATTAAATACGGAGCAAAAAATAAAAGCTTCTTGGACTCTTCCTCTGCCAACTTTGCTAAAACAGCAAGTACCAAATCTCGTGCAGGTGGAAAGTTTGATAATATACTAGTCATGTTCGCTATCAAAGTCTGGGCTTCCATTGGAGTCAACCCAACAAACAGTTTCCTAAAACAACAGCGAAAAAGGTAAATAAAATAATATTTTATTATTCCGTCGGTAATTAAATACTAAAAATCGCTTCTGAAACAATAAGTAAACTTACGCTGTTACATCCTGTACTGTTTCTGAGCATTTTGAATGCTTGCTCCGCATAAGTGAATCCAAAAGCTTTGCAATTGTAGGAAAAAGCTGATTCACCATCTACAAAAAGAAGAAGGCTTAAGTGCTTAAGTCAAGTATTCTATCTCCAGATTTGGTTTACTATAGCTGCTAGAAAGAACAACGCATGATAGTGTCTTACGGCAATGTTTTCGGCCATCATTTGGGAGAACAGTTTCACAACAAGTTTTCTTTCAACAAACAGTATCTTCAATACATCAACCGCAGAGTCGTGTGATTCAGCAAAAAGCAGCAACATCAATAAATCTATCTTCCTAATAGACTCCGTTAAATCATGATGAAGATCTTCCTTAACTTGCTGCAAATACACAAACATGAAAGTAGTGGTCGACCAAATAAAATAATAATAATAATATATTAGATGTGAAATTATTTCGAGTGGTGGTCTACCTTTATCCAGACTTTTACAATTGCCGGATTAATGGCAATACAATAGCTAACTTTTTCCAAAACCTCAACTTGACACGCGTGATTTCTTGCATTATTACTTTCGGGCGTAAGTTGTACTTTGTCTCGAATGGTCCCAACAACCTATATCATTAGCCAAAGCATTCATCCAGCCATGCATTTATAGTTAATAACCATCCATTTAATATTAATTTTATATCTTCCGATTGAAAATGTTTATTGAATTGCGACTATAGTATCTAACCTCATTTAATGAACTGGGTGATTCAACGCGAAAAACAAACGAGAAGTAAGCAGGAATATCCCGAAGTGGAGCATTTGTCATTTGATTTATAGCTGCGTTTCGTATACTCGATGAATATCCGTCTGAAATCTCGAGTGAAGAAAAGCATTCCATCAATGGAATATTCAGCCCTTGGTCACTGAATTTTTCTCTATACACATTGGAGTCAGAAACAATATTTAACAAATATTAAAACCTTTTTGTACCTAAATATTTAGGCAACTGTGTAAAATGTCGTCACAAAAATCTAAGCTCACAATAATTTTTCAACAACTTGTCCGTGAAAGTTTGCTGGCAAAATGTACGGCAGTTCCTTGATTATTGATGATTGACATGCAAAGACAGCATTATCCACAATCGACAAGAGACTTTTTGAGATCTTCTCCGCTTCAACGATCATCGGAAGAAACTTTAACTGGTTCAGAACAGTATTGACCAATTGGGAATTTTCTTCTCTGCAAGTTGAAACAAGCAAGTTCTTCAAAATTAGAAACAAGCATGAACAGGAATGAAAATAAATTAATCTCGTCATAGCATATGGATGTCGAGAGAAAAAACTTACAACGTGGACATCGCAGCTTCCCCCAACAGAGGCATAATAATGCTGAAGACATGAGGCTGAAGCCGATCGATTCCCACCAAGCAGTGCAACAGGCTAGGTTGAACTATTTCTGTTTTATGCTATGGATCAATAATATATAAATATAAAATAGTTTTATTCCCCACAACCAGTGTTTGTGATAAAATTGTACCTTAGTTGGCTTCATGGACGTTTTGAAGTTCTCCGTCAGGTATGCATTTAAAGCCTTCAGATACTTCGATGTATCCGTTTCGATCTTTTTCAATTCATCCTCATTTTCTATGAGCCAATCTGTCAAGTTCTTCTGGAAACTCATTACATCATAAACTTTAAAAAAAACAGAAGATTGAAATAATTTTAAACTGAAGCATGAATGGTGAAGCCTACAATTGAATTTATTAACACCAATAAAGTTATTATTGTTTTCTTGTCTGGGGACTTACGCAATTCATTACTGGCGGCAGGCTGTCTGATGACGTAGCCGCACTTCTCCAGAACCCCCGAGAAAAATGGATGACCAGTCATCTCAAGAGGACCTGATTCTCGGTCGGTAGCTTCCGGTGCTTGCGGCACTGGATTTACAGCTCTCTTGTCGGTTGTAGATTGTCCGAGTTTCCGGGAAAGAGATGCATCAGACTCTTTTTCTTGAATGCTGGTGTCGTCAATGGGTGGCTCACGAAAATGAGACATTTTGTCACGCCTTTTGCCTCCCTCTCTACTCTCCAAAAAATGATGATGACTCTCAGATGGCCAAATGTGAAATGACTAACTTATCCCACAAGTTAACAGCTAATACTTTAATTGTAATAAAATCATTACCCAAAATATCAATCAATCTTCAAAATTTTATCAATCAACAATCATTTATCGATCATCCTCATTCATTCATAAAGATGCCAGGCCAGATGCATTTAATTTATTGATTTGACTTAACAAAGTTTGTAAAACATTTATAAACCTCTGCCTCAAGAAATCAGAATCGATGATGTTTTCAAATTCAGTGACTTGTTGTTGTTAAAATAACTATTTAACTGCTGACTAACTAAAGAAAACTCGATGTGACAATAATTAATAATTAATTGAAGCTGATCCTGCTTTCACAACACAACACATCTCACTTCCTGTAAAAGCACCATTTATTAAAACTTATCTACGAAATTTGGATGCTGAAAAAAGCAACTGCATCTCCTCCATCACTCAAATTCAAATGGAAACTAAACAATGACCGACTGAAAAATTACTGCCCGTTTGTTTGCTTCAGCTAAAAGCTTGCCTTGAATTCAATCGAAAATGAACAACGATTTCCACCAAAACAAATGAAACGAAAACAAACCAAAAAAAGAGTCAGTACCAAGTGCAGCCTGATGCAGGTTCAAACGTGCCACCTTCTCATGTCATGTAAACGTTTCCTTTTTTTTTCGTGTATATTACAGTAGACGAAGTAAACGTAGCCCTACTCTCGCAGAACTTTGCTCTCAAACTACCGCTGCTGGCTGGGGGCGAATTGAAACCTGTTTGAAGCTTTCCTTTGTTCATTTTCCCATTTCCATCATTTTCAATATTTTCATGATCATTTGCATGCAAGTCCCGTTCTCCTTTTCAAATGATTTGAAAACTCGATTTTACTATCGTATTGTATGCATTTAAGCACTGGGGCGTTTGAATAATCAAATATAATAAACATAGGACAAATCCTTACATAATTCCAATCATAATAAAAAAAGATCCTTAACAGTCTAAAGAGTAGAATAAATAACAGACAAAGAAGGTACAAGCTGGGTGATTTTTTGTGATGCTCCGAAAAAATTCCATCAGCATTATTCCCTTAGCTACTGATGTTGATTGCAATGATTTGCATATGAGTTCCAGTTGAAAATTTGACCTTTGAATAGAAGTTCATGGAAACAATATGGAAACAATGTTGATGGCTCACCAAAATGCATTATCACAAAACTTTTCAGGATTTGAATGGACTTGTCTACCTTCTCTGTCTGTTATTTACTCTACTCTCGAAAGGGTCTATGTTACAACATTTCTATTACGAGCGAATGATACAATGATGATTAGAGCTCGGACATACGTGATTTTTGATATCTGTAACGGCTATATGCATCGCGCCAACTTTTAACATGGACGTATTTTGACTAAAAATGAGTCGATTAACGGGCATTTATAAGTTCATATTTTTCAAATTTTCCCGTTTTCGTTCATATTTCAGCAAAATACTGTCATATGTCATTGAAACCCACTTTTTATCCAAATTTTATGAAAATTCATAGATTTGGACATGTGTATCTTAATTTTTTGTAAGAAAGAAACGTTTGAAAAAAACAATCAACAGCGAAATAGCAAAAATATAACACCGAATTTAAAGCCGAAATATTATGCCAGAATAACAGTTAAGTTTGTGACATTAACATTTAATTTTCTCTGCAGAAAATATTAGGGTTCTCTCAAAATACTATGCATTTTTGGGGTGTATACGGTCATATTATTGTTCATATTCCTCCGTTTTTACGATCATAAATTCATACATATTTCGCCATAATACGGTCATATAAGTCCGAGCCCTAATGATGATAAAAAGCGTGAGCGATATGCGAGAGCCAAACAAATGAGTTTTGGTCGTTGGTGAGAAACAAACAAATACGTTTTGTGAAGGGTGAGACGCGAACAAATCTATTTTCGTTGATGGTGAGAGCCAAAATAAATTATGAAGAAATTATGTTGCAGTCTGGACTTATGGCGTAATGCGACAAAAATTGAAGATTTTTGTTGGTCATAAAAATTAAATTCACTGACGATCTTTTGAATCGAAATTTAATGGCCAAGTTAGGCCGAGAAAAAATATTTGAATAGTGTTTATTTGTCATTCATTATTCGATTTAATGTTTTTCTTTAATTAAGCAAAAGCAAACCAAAATTTGACTGTATGCGCTTAAGCCCATAACGTGCTCCTGTACTGCCTATTGCAACATGTATGGCCCCGTAAAATTTAGTAGTATTTTGTTTAGGTCTTTGTTTCTCTCTGACAGCGAATTTTTAGTTTAAGCTTTTATTTCACGTTTTTTCCCGTGCAGTTTTAGTACAACAAAAGCAAGGTTTTCTGATTTTTCGGACGCAACTGATTTTTCGACATAATGTGATTTTATAATTTTAATACAGGAATATCCAAGTTTTATTTCGAGGTTTTTAACTGAAATAATTTCAAAAATACTGCGAATTTTCAAATTCTGAACGCAGCATATGAAAAAGGAGGCTTTTGGATTTTGTTTAGGGGTGAAAATAGTTTTGAATTTGATTTTGCAAACTAATAATTTAAAAGCCTCCTTTTTCATATGCTGCGTTCAGAATTTGAAAATTCGCAATATTTTTTTAATTATTTCAGTTTAAAACCCCAAAATGAAATTCGGATATACCTGTACATGTAAACGATCGAAGTTCAATCAAGAAAATAAATTAGCGAGCGAAGCGAGCCGAATTTTTTCTACCTATTTGCAATTAAAGTTTGAAAAACAGACATGAAATTATTTTTTAGTATTTTAGGAGCCTGTCAGTACGGCTTGTGTTAGGTTCCGCTCGGTCCGGCCTATTGCGGTTGCAATAGCTCGCAATATGCTAGTTACGGGCCTGTGCGCTGTAGCAAATGCACATAAGGGTTAGTAAAATTGGTCACTTTGTTTCGAAGAGATAAAGTTTTGGAACTTTAAAATTTTTTACGCATTTTTTAGAAAGTCCGGCAGCCAAATTGCATGGTGTATATGAGAAACGTGACTTTGCATGAGAAAGTACTTATATGTTTTAAGGGAACCCATTATGCCTATATATATATAAGATTGGGTAAACAACACTTTGCATTAAATATTTTGTCGATATATTTATTTTACGAAATAAGGTGTGTCATGAAGTCATGCCCAAATTACTAATCCCATCGTTGTGTTCCCCGACTCCATCCAGACTGGTGAGACTGGGAGATTTAAGTAGACTCATTAGAATTGGCTGCGACTAATCTTAAATTTTCCCTAAATTTCTCTTTTATTATTTGGGAACATTTGAGTTAAATAGTGCACTATGTGCATGTGAAATCTGTGTGTGAGACTGGTAATGGCACTTTATCCTAATCGCGACTGAAGGAAGAGTTGGAGTTAAATAAAGGGGGGGCAGTAGATTTTTTCTAAGTTTTTTTTAATGAAAATTTTTTATTGCATTTTTGGACAAATCATGATATTCTACACATTTTTGAAATTTGAATTTTTTTTGAAATTTTCGAAATTTATCGAAATTTTTTGAATTTTTCTAGATTTTTTTTAGATTTTTTTAGAAATCGTTACAAATCACATTCGAATTTTCCAAATCATAACCGAACCTAACCTAACCTAACCTAAAATGAAACAAACTCTCCGATTGATGTTGTTTATGTATAGGTTAGGTTAGGTTTGGTTCGGTTGGGATGAAAAATTCTAGAATTCTGAAAAACGTTCCAATAATTTTTAAAAAAATTTCAAAAATTTTCAAAAAATTTCGAAAATTTCAAAAAAAAATTCAATTTCAAAAAATGTGTAGAATTTCATGATTTGTCCAAAAATGCAATAAAAAATTTTCAGCTGAAAAAAACTCCAAAATCTACTGCCCCCCCATTATTTAACTCAAACCTTGCTTGGGGTAAGCAAATCACGTTGTCTACTGGCAATGACGGTGACGGTGGTACTGTCACATTATGCGTGAATTGATAGGAATCGTTTGTCTCTTGCAATGTGAAAGTCAACAAAGGGAATACTTAAAGAGCTTGAACTTATCCATCTTAAGGTATCCAACTAAATTGCCTATATTGTTGCAATATTGCAAAGCCTGCAGTCACCCAGATGAAAATAGAAAGAAAAGTACGGCCTGTTTTACTGCTCCTTACAAACCGACAAGTAGGGTGGAGTTTACCCATGGGTCACTATGTACCAAAGGTAGGGACCTTATCGTTTCTGGTGACCCGTGGGTATACCTAACTACAGTTAGTCAAGTTAACTCATGGGTCACTTACCAAAAGGTATGGACCTTATCATTTACAGTGACCCATGGGTATATCCAACTATCGCTAGTCAGCTATACCCATGGGTCACTAATTTCATAATTTATCAGACGAATGAAGGTTGGTTTA
>JAQIWX010001073.1:0-11780 GCA_034696785.1 Lepidocyrtus cyaneus | reverse complement strand
GATTTGTCCTTGCGAGAATTTTGTTTGCATATTTTGGTCCTGCGAAAAACGTCCCAGCGTAATCCAGTCCTAGACCCATTCTGATCACTGTTTTAATAATTAAATATAGTTTATGAACAATATATTGCCCAATAAATGAGCGATTAAATATTGGCTCACCGTTTGCTTCTTTCACCTTTTATCAATTTGAAACTTATCATAAAATTTCATCTTCTGTATTCCTATTCCTGCATAATAAGAACTCAAATGTGACCCCATTTCGAAAATAAATACATAAAATAAAATACATTCGCTAAAATACATAAATCACATTCATATTCAAAACGGAAATATAAATTAGCATTACTTTTCGTACAATTTTTTATGAAGGACAAATCACAAAGCATTTATAACGAAGTCGTCTTCGGTTGGTTCGGGATGACTACGTTGAATTAGGATTTAGATTTAGGATTGGGGAAAATATAAAAATGCAACAAACTTTGTAGCAGTGCAGTGCAGTGAAGTGGATATATGTGGGCTATGAGGTGTGGTCTTTTATATGGGCAAACGTCATTAAAATCATAACCAGTCACTGTCCTTTATATTCGATTAAAGTTTTGTGTTTGGAGAATAATTTTATATACGTATATATTTCTTTGTAGTTTATGTACTTAGCATCCTCTTTAATTACTGATTAGTCAATCGATTACTCAGACTCACACGAGGATCCGATCTGATCTGACATACTTTTAATTTTCCATGAAAGAAACCTCGGATGCTATTCATATTCATATATATGATTATCCCATTCCAACAGTTGGAATTATGAAACATCATTTTGTTTCCAAGAAAAGCTTCCCTGAAAAACGTTTCATTCATAGAAAGAATTGCGGTTTGCGGTCCATGAAAATGCTTTTCGGTTGCAAAAGTTGCAATGATGAATACTCATGCCAGAATTGCACCATGCGATGATGCTTGGCTTCTCTGCAATACACAATACACATGCAGAAGAAGAAGAAGTAGGGGCTTTGCGTAACACGTCTTGTCAAAAACAGGCACGTTTTCATTCAGCTCATTCACGTCATGCAATTCCGCATATGAATCGGCACATCATATCATCCGCCCGGCCCGCATCTGTTTGTTTTTGAGAGCATTGCGTGGATTATAGTGGATAGCTAGCGAAATTTAGCGAGAGTGTGTTGTTTGAAAGCATTTTTTAATTGTTAATTAATTATGCTATTAGTTAGCAAAAGGTGATTAGTTTGAGGGTATTAATTTAGTAGTGTGCGTAATTGCTGAATTAAAGTGGTGTGGATGTGGAGGAGACCATATGTTCATGAAACAGTATTATTTTGTAGGGATCAGGGATTGAAATTTGAAGATAAAATTAAGTTGAACAATTTGTATTGACTGGTCCTCAGTTCAGTTGTCTGTTGATAGTTGATGAATGAGCGCATTTCATTCAACCAATTATTAGTAAATGAAGTATTTATAATTTGTTTAGTAGTTAGTTCTTAAATATTGAATATATGATATAGCATTTTCAATTTTGTTGGTTTGTTTTTTCTTCAGGCATCAATCAGCCAGGTGGGAACTGAACAGGTGAAGAGCAAATAAGCTTACTACTTACTAATTTAGGAATCAGCGTTGTTGATTGGGGACACTCACTGTTTGAAAACGACAGGATGAGTACTGCCAAGCTAGATTATTTGAAGAAGATCGAGGCGGAGGTCCAGAAAAGATGGGAAGAACAGCATCTTGGCCAGTCCAATGCTCCGGAACCTTCATCATCCGCCTCGTCTCCCCCTCAGGCGGAGTCGAAAAGTGGAAAAAAGAACAAGAGGAAGAAGAGTACGGGGCAAACGCCAGCTGCGACGCCATCCTCTGAAGTGGCACCAATGTTTGGGGATGATAAGAAGAAATTCTTCTGCTGCTTCCCTTATCCGTACATGAATGGAAGGCTCCATTTGGGGCACACCTTTTCCCTTTCAAAGTGTGAGTTCACTGCGAGATACAAGTTGCTTCAAGGATACAACGTCCTCTTCCCATTTGGATTCCACTGTACTGGAATGCCAATTAAGGCTTGTGCTGATAAACTTAAAAGGGAAATTGAACTTTATGGAAATCCGCCGGTGTTTCCGGAGGAAGACGAAGGGGAAGCGAAGGTGGATGATACTCCTGTGGAAATCAAGCTTGGACAAGATAAGAGCAAAGGGAAGAAAAGCAAAGCTGCTGCTAAAGCGGGCTCATCGAAATGGCAGTGGAATATCATGTTGAGTCTTGGGATACCGTCCGAGTTGATTCCTAGTTTTGCTGAGGATAAGTTCTGGCTGAACTTCTTCCCCCATCATGCTGTGGATGATTTGAAGAAAATGGGCCTTTATGTTAGTTCTATTATAAATTCACTTCAAAATTAATTACAAGTTGGGTGGTAAACAACTGTGAAGAAAGTATGACATGCGACTAATTCACATTTTGTTTAATATTTTTTGTATAGGTCGATTGGCGCAGGTCCTTCATTACAACTGACGTCAATCCCGTCTACGATAGTTTCATCCGTTGGCAATTTAATTTGCTTCACAAGAAGCAAAAAATTCAATACGGAAAAAGATATACCATCTTCAGTCCGAAGGATAACCAGCCGTGCATGGACCACGATCGGTCATCAGGAGAAGGAGTAGGTCCTCAAGAGTATACTCTTGTTAAACTGAAGTTACAACAGCCTTATCCTGCAACCTTAGCGAAATTGAAGCTCAAGGAGGACGTGCATTTAGTTCCAGCAACTTTGAGACCGGAAACAATGTAAGCTTGTAGAGGAGTGAGTGTTTTTGTTGATATTTATTCGGAACTTCACTTTGATAAATCGTTTTAAAATTCAGGTACGGCCAGACGAACTGCTGGATTCATCCCGATATTGAATACGTCATCGTGAAAACAAAAGCAAATGGGGTATTTGTTTGTAGCAAGAGATCCGCAAGAAATATGGCGTATCAAGACATCCTCCCATCGGAGAAGGTGGAACCTCTGGCAACAATCAAGGGCTCTGAACTGATTGGCTGTAGTGTCTCCGCTCCTTTGAGCCATTATCCCAAGATTTATGTCTTTCCTCTCCTCTCCATCAAAGAAGACAAGGGCACTGGCGTTGTCACCTCCGTTCCAGCAGAAGCTCCGGATGACTACATTGCATGGAAAGACTTGGTGAACAATAAGGTCTTCCGCGAAAAGTTTAACATCCCTCTAGAAAATGTAGAGAAGTTCCAACCTGTGGCGGTTTGTTCGACTGAAGAATTAGGAGACTTTCCAGCAGTTAAAGTTTGTGATGAAATGGGAATTACAAGTCCGAACGACAAAGAAAGGTTGAGGATTGCAAAGGAAAAGGTCTATCTGAAAGGCTTCTATGAAGCTGTTATGGCCGTAGGGAACTTCAAAGGGGAGAAAGTTCAAGATGTGAAGAAATCCATTCAAAATCAAATCATCCAGGATAACAATGGAGTGAAGTATATGGAGCCGGAGAAAGAAATTATTTCTAGAAGTGCCGATGAATGCGTCGTCGCTCTGTGTGATCAGTGGTTTCTCAATTATGGGGATGAAACTTGGAAGAATACCGTTAGGAAAGCCTTGACGGGAATGAATCTATATCATGACGAAGTGAGGAAGAATTTTGAAGCAACTTTGGACTGGCTACAGGAGCATGCTTGTTCGAGAACGTATGGTTTGGGCACAAAACTTCCGTGGGATCCTAAGTGGCTGATTGAGTCACTCTCCGATTCCACCATTTATATGGCTTATTATACAATTAAGCATATTTTGGAAGGGTTGAATTACATACCTGGAAAGCAATTTCCTGTTGAGTAAGTACTTTATAATTCTATATAAGATTCTTTTTTAAACTTTATAACACTGTGTTTTAACTATGTTTTAACTAACTAACTAACTGTGTTTCCCCTTTAAAACTATTTTAAACTTTATATTTTTAGTCCTAAACAGCTAACGGATGATGTCTGGAGTTATATATTTTTCTTGGATACTCCAGTTCCAGACAAATCCGGAATCGATATGAACATTCTGAATAAATGTCGGCGAGAATTTCAATATTGGTACCCAGTGGATTTACGGGTTTCAGGGAAGGATTTGGTTCAGAATCATCTTACTTACTATCTTTATAACCATGCTGCGATTTGGGATCAGAGTCCAGATAAATGGCCACAGGGAATTCGTGCAAATGGGCACTTACTACTTAACTCTGAAAAGGTAACTACTGAAACGGCTTTTATTTTTGATAGACGATTCCGAAATTCATGAAACCTTTTATGAAAACAACATTTTTTAATAACTTGAAGATGTCGAAATCAACCGGAAACTTCATGACCTTGACTGAATCTATTGATAAGTTTGGGGCTGATGCTATGAGATTTACCCTTGCTGACTCGGGAGACTCAATTGAAGACGCCAATTTTGTGGTAAACGTGGCGGATTCTACAATTCTGAGGTTATTCACTTTCCTGGAATGGGCAAAGAAGTTGGTTGACACCAAAGACACGTATAGGACGAGCACAGTCAAGGAATACAAGTTTCAGGATTCTTATTTTGAAAAGTAAGTTAATATACCTAGTTCTTTATATTATTACTTTAAATCGATATATCTATGTAAGTATGTATACACTAAATTCGCAACCATAACCATTAACTATAAATCTATCTAATGAATCATTTCAGTAAAATAATCCAGCTCACGGATGAAACCGAGGCCAATTTCGAGCAACTACTATTTAAGGAAGCGATGAAAACTGGATTTTTTGAGATGCTCATTGCCCGTGATCAATATAGGGAAATTTGTGGAGGAGAAACTAGAATGAAGTATGATTTACTTGTAGAATTTATAAAGGTGCAGGCAATTACGATCTCTCCAGTCTGTCCTCACGTGGCTGACCATATTTGGACGGATATCCTTGGCTTGGTAAGATAATAAATACGCTCACAGTTAATATATTTAGCAGTTTACTCAATTTTGCACGTTTAGTTTTTTTTATTGAGCTTAACCATCGACTTCAAATCATTGTGTTGATTTTAGAAAGGAGGAGTAAGTGCCATGAGATGGCCTGCAAAACGGAATGCTGACGCAATCATGTTAAAATCGGCAGACTATTTCTTCGATACTGTGAAAATGTTCCGATCCAGACTCGGCCAATTCTTGACATCCGCAACAAAGAAAACATCTGGCAAACAACCTGCAGTTGAGTTCCCAACAAATGCTATCATTTGGGTTGCCAAAACTTATCCGGAATGGCAGGCCTCCATTCTAAACCATCTTGCTCAAGAGTATAAGGGTGGAAATGTTCCAGAAAATAATAAGCTAGCTGCTTATTTTGCAAAATTGCCCGAACTGAAGAAATATCAGAAGAAGGTTATGCCGTTCGTTCAGAAGGTCAAAAGTAGAGTAGAGGTTGTGGGACCGGAGAAGGGATTACAGCAAACTTTGGAGTTTGATGAAATCGCTTGTCTACAAAGTAATGCCGCTTACTTGAGGAACACTTTGGAGGTAAGCCTTATTTATTTTTTAGTTCAGAAATGTTTACGTTTATTTGTTTAATGTAACGTATACTTTTTGTAACAAAACATAATTTTGATTTCCATAGATTGACCAGATAGCTATTCTAGCTACTGACACGACCGATGATGACAAAATCAAACAGGAGTGTTGTCCCGGCACTCCATACATTACATTCGGCTACCTACCCAAGAAAGTTGTAAAAATATCAAATCCTCAGCCACTTTCAGGCCTTACAACTGTAGAAACATTCGTGTTAAATGGGGAAACCGTTGAAACGTTAAAGGAGCGAGTTTCGAAGAGCAGTCACTTACAGGGTAAGATCATATTGGAACCCTGCTACTACTGTACTAGCGCAGTTTTCTATTATACAAAAGCTGATTATTTCACTGATAATTAATTTCATGGATTTATATCGTTATCAGGAAGGAAAGTAAATCTGTACCGATATGTGGACCCCATCCTTGGCCCAAGAAAGATTCCCGTCCCAAACATCTTGAGCACCGGAAGGATCACTGCTGTGAATAACAACGACAGTTTCAAGTTTGCTGAAGATGATTCTACCTCAACCCTCAAACTTGTTTCGAAACAGAGTGAACTGGAGTTAGGCAATGAGCTATTGTACATGGTCGATGTTGCGGATGCATAAAGAAGTTAATCTTTAGGAATTATTTGAATCCAAGCATCAATTCTACCTTATCATATCATCACAGGCATGATATGTTGTTTCCTCCCTTTTACCAGTCGTTAATTTTATCAGTAATGTATAATTAATATAATGATTTAGTTATATGTATGTTGATGTTCGTTGATGGCTGTTATTATTACTTTGTTTGTAATTCCGTTGTGTTTACTGCATATAGGTAATTTACAAAAATAAAATCCTTTTGTAACTGAAAACTAAATTGATATTAATTGATTTAATTGCTGGGATCGTGGAATTTCACTATTTCATACTACTGCAGAAAAATTTTCAAAATCAGCAAAATTTTGGCAGGTAGGAAAAGTTGGCGTTGGCCTTCGTTGCATGAAAGGTGAAGTAGGAACAAAGCGATTTACTGGACTGGGGCGAATTGAGAACTGACTGGTGCCATAAACAAGTATTCATTTTTCAAAAGCCATTGGACAAAGTTCTATCTCAGATTAACCCGCCAATTCTGACGTTTTCATAATATTTATCACTTGCAATTCAAATGAGTTGGTGATGATGAGTTGATGCAAAAAGTACAAGTACCATAGCCAAGGCAGATCATATGTGCTGGGCATAATAAACGATAATATTATGAATGATGAATGAGATTGGAAAAGAAAAGTGAGAGTGAGTTTGCACTTTGCAATTTTGCAAAAATTTTGTCTCATTCTCGTCAAGTCGCAAGTCATTCATTGGTAAGCTAATCATTTGGTCACTGTGTCATTCTTGTTGTGTGTTGTGTAGTTAGTTAGCAATTTAGCGTCTGGTTGTTGTTGTGTTGTTAATTAATTTTATTGGTATTTTTAACACAATTCAATAAATTTATTACTCTGACTTACTAATTTAGAAACGGAGAGAAATATTTACCATTTACTGGAGACCAAACTAGATTCGTCTTCTTGACTATCTTTGATCTTGATTTAATCACTAATTGCTTGTGTTCGAGGGAGACAGTGGCTGGTGGCTGTAAGTAATCGTTTATTGTTTTTTTGCGCTCTAAAGTCTATTTTAGATTGACATTTATTTGTTATTTTAATTCTATTCTGTTCTGTTCGTATTTTAATTTTTAACAATACGTTTTTTATGTTTGTTTTTTAGATATACCACAACCACACGTTTGCAGTTAGTCACTGGATTGATTTATTTTATTTGTGAGACGTCACGTGACTGAACTTCGAACATTACCAATAAAAATCATCAAGGATGCCTCCTCACGGTGGACATGGACATGCACATGGTGGATGCTGCAGTGAAGGTCATGATCACGATGACTCCCCTGAGATGGGGATCGAGTACAGCTTGTACACAAAAATTGACAAGGAGAACTTGACCTGCTTGAATGAATCTGTGGACGGATCTGCCAAAAGCATTTTCAAGCCGTGGGAAGAGAGGCTTAATTTCGAAACGGTAAAAGCGAAAGTTGATAGTGAAAGTTGAACAAAGATAAGCATGAAGTGGCGATCGTTAAAAAATTAGATATTTAAAATTTCTATATGATTTTATGACTCTAGTGTGTTGAGAGTGACGTGGACGAAGAGCTGCTGTTTAATATTCCGTAAGTGTAATTCTATTTTGATTTGCCTATTTAATATTTATCATGAAGTTTTCTATTTAAAGAAAGACAAAGAGGAATTAGCTTGCAATTAGTAATATACTATAACTTTCTTCGCTCTTTAGGTTTACTGGAAACGTAAAATTGAAGGGGATCATTGTGTGCGCTCCCGACGATGAATGCCATCCTGCACGAATTCGATTGTAAGTTTCGTAAGAAAGTTTAACAATGATTAGTTAGTGATAAGATTAGGTATTTCAATACCAAATTTTACATTTAGTCACTTACATAACGAAATGTTTTCACTATTTTTGCATCTAGGTTTAAAAATCGTCCACATATGACTTTCGATGATACAAGGGTAGAAGCAGTGCAGGAATTTGAGCTTCAGCGAGACCCGACTGGATGCCTTGAGTATCCTACAAAGTATGTTACTACTTATGAAGCTTTAAATATTATTGCATGATTTGTATATGTAATTTGTCACTAGCAGATTATTAGTAAGTTAATGTTGGAAATTAATTGCATTTTACATTCAACATTGTATTTTGTTTTTTAGGGTGGTAAGCTTCTCTTCAGTTAGTCACCTCACCATTCACATCCCAACAAACTTTGGAAATGATACTACCACCTTGTGCTACATTGGCTTACGAGGAGAATACACTTCTGCTCAGCGATCAGAAATTCTAATAACTAACTATGAACTCCGACCCAACTTGGCCGATCATCCTAATAGAGTTTGGGATAATGTGACACACGAAATTCAGTAAAAGTCCGTACTTAAACTTCAAGCTTTTTTATTTGGATTGTGTAAATAATACGGAAACTGTATTTCACTTTATTAAATTGAATAATAAATTAATAATAATCATACTTTATTACACTAATTAGCTATTTTAAAAAGTAATTTTAAAGCTTCAGCCGTTTAATGTCCTCCTGGCGAAAGTCAGCCCTGCGGGAGGGATTTAGACAATTTCATTAGAATTAATTTAGGTATAGTAGTTTGTATGACATTAGGTACAAACTTAGTAGGTTTAAGCTTACCTTAATCCAAGAATCTGTCGTACTTCTTGTGCCGTTAACCTCCAAGCCACAGGTCCTTTACCCCAAAAGTCTGCCACTTCAGAAACCTTCTCTATAGTTAACAGAATTGCGATTTGTGATAGACGCGCAAACTTGTCCCGTACTGACCAAGTAGCTGAACTAGTCAGATAGCCCATTAATGTTCTTAGTTCTTTGTCGAACTGAAGACCACCAATCTATGGAACAAACAGATGCAGTTAAAATAAAATTATTATCATCTTTGTGAATCAGTTAGCAGTTTTTATAATCTTCTCAAAAAGTGCCAAAAATATAGGCTTAATTACCCTATTAAACTTTACTTTCATTAACACTTTCTCCATCTGCAATGCGATTTCTGTTACTGCCATCGACACAAAAGCTGTGTAGGTTGAAGGTGACAAGCAAACCTTAAAGGATTTGAAAAACGCTTCCAAGTTTGAAATGAGAGTCTGCATGGATTCACTATCATCTGAAAACTCATCTTCCTCAATCTCGTATGAGGTCCTCTGCAAGAAAACAATATTTTTTAGATTCAAGTTCAACATAAATTAAGCTTCCAAAATATTTTAAGTACATATTTGTGGAAAAACTTACTGAGTGAAAGAAGGTATCCATCCAAGGTTTTACCCTCGGCTTTACTGCACTAGATTTCAGTTGTGAAAATCCAAACTCTGATATAGATTTTAAACGAATGTTTACAGAAATCAAGCCAGACAGGCAGTTCGTAATTTTGTCTTTTTCATATGGACTTAAATTGGTGCCGAATGAATCCGCTACTGACTTATCTAAAGAGTTTTTCAGGGATGTTACGTACTCCATACTAACATCAGTGTTATTGAGGTACGCCTAATAATGAAGATAATAGAACACAAATCATTAGCAAATACGAATAAAATATTTTTTTTCAAAATTATTATTAACATTAACCAACAATAAGCATTGCCTACCACAAACTGGGTTCGGTTCTTTTCTATGTCTGATCCCTGTATTTTCCCATGCTGCAAGGAAGACTGGAGAACGCTATAAGCCTGAGCCAAATCTAAATATCCGCTGGGAAATCCTTGGCGAAGTTGGCCCAAAAGTAGGTCAGCAAAATCTGATTCCAGGATCCCACATGCGTTATTTATCACTGCGCAAACACCATCCACACTTTGGCTTACTAGACTGCGTTTAATACACTTTTTAACGATAAAGAATACGTCATCCGTTACACTCGTCACCACGAAAGCGTCATCCGAGCTGGCTTCAATTAAACTATCCAATTCTACCGCCTGAAATAGAAAAAAATAAAGGTACATTAATTTAATTTAGTATAAAATATATTTTAAATTCTGCAAAATAATTTAAAAACTTAAAATGAATGAGTTTTACCTTTTGAACACTTTGCGCCATAAAATATTGCTCCAACAGAATATACTGTCCCAGCAAAATCTGCATCGCACGGAAGGTTTCACTGTCTTTCAGTAGCTTATCCAAACTTTTCAATTTGGTAGCCTTTTCACTCTCGTCTGTCACAGATATGTCCAAATCGCTGGTAATCCTTCTCTTTACAAATCTGGCATACAATTCCGTTCTTGCATTTAGAAGCGTCATTTCACTTAAAATGGAATCCACTTCTTTTGCGTCGATTTTAGTCTCTGATCGTTGGTTGAGGTAGGCAGTAACGACTTGAACCTTCCGATTGAAATCCCGATGCTTGCGAAATTCTTCAATGATTAACTTAGATTGAACGTCACATTCCTTCTGCAGGTATTCCAACACAGATAGCATTCTCCCTGGTCCATAATAAGTTTCTATTAACGGCTGATGGATTTCTACTATTCTTGCTATTCCTTCAAATAACAACGTTAATGTATCTGCGAAGATAACGTTCGCCCTCTTGTCCGTCTCTCTGGTTAAACGGGCTTCATTCAAATTTTTCGTTGAGCTTTCCCTCAGCTTTGAAGACAAGTAGCTAGTAAATCGCCGAAGACCATCGTCGTGCATGTTGAGTAACGGGAATATTTTGAAAAATCTTTCGACAGAGGCCAGGTCATCATCCTTCACAGCTTCTTCAAATTTCTCAGCAACCACTTTCTTCAACTGATTTTCTGCGTCATGTAGTCTGTGGAAGGAAGCGTCCATGGTTCTCCCTGTATAGAAATAAATTAGCAGTTGAATAAAAGTTCTTGAATTGCAAAACGCCTTATCAAGTATCATGAATATCTAAAACAAAACTGCAATAGAACCTTCAGAAACATCCCTAGCCGTGTGTTTCAAAAGAGTCTCATCCATAGTCAGAAACCTATGAACGTGGGCGGCGGCTTGCTCGAAATCTTCATTCTGCATTGCCGTTGCCACCCCTTCACTACATTGTTGCAAATCCAGAAGATCGTTAACTCGCTGCTGGCATTCCGAAACACGATTCTGGGAAAAAATGTTATAATGTATAAATATAAATAATTAATTAACTATTGCATAAGATGCCTCCGGCTCCGCCGTAATCTTTCACAATCAAAACCTATACAAATTCTCATATTTTAACCTACCTTAGCCTTATCCAAAAGCCGGACTTTCGCACTAACGTCCTCCGCAAGCAAAGCAGTACTTTTGATAACCTCCGCAAAATGCTGGGCTTCCGCTTCCATAGGCTTCAGATTGGAAAGCTTTTTGCTCAAGGAACGTAGCTGGAACTCAAAGTCACTCCTATTGGACAGAAGCTCCTTCATCCTTTTGTCGCATTCCAACTACAAAAAATTCATACAAACAGAAAGCAAAACTAGTTAGTTAATTGCATGAATAAACCCACCCCAAATTAGCACCAAAAACTTAATGCCTAACTTCTTCATAACTTCTTCTTCTTCCAATACATATATTCATGATCCCAATGCGTCACTTCGCACTTACCTCTTTCTCATCCAGATCCTTCTCCAGCTTATCCAAATCCTCCAAGCTGTGAATGTTCGAAA
>JAQIWX010001072.1:0-11782 GCA_034696785.1 Lepidocyrtus cyaneus | reverse complement strand
GTAATTCTTTGCTCTACCTCCGTCCAGTGTTAGATTTTTAAAATATTTCGTCTAATTAATTAAAAAGCACATAAAGTAGTTCCCGCCTTCATTCTTCCCAACTGCTACTCTATGACGTCCTATCATGCCCTTAATGGTAATTTATTGTGTTCAATCTCCTTTACAAGTAACGTAATTTCTCTCTCTTTCAACTGAAGTATGTAGGTAAATCCATGAACCTCTCGTTTTTTCTGTACATTTTAAATCTCTGTAGGCGTAATGGAAGTTAGTATTTTCTTCATATCACCATAAAAGGGTAATTAGAAGGCGGATATCTATGGTCAAACCGTTTCCAATCCGGATCCCCTGGAGCGGTAGCTTTCTTCGCTGCTAGCCCTTACACCTCCGGTTGAGGTTGGGTGCCGGTTTAGCAATGTGCCGGGCCTGTAGCAAATCCTCGCGGGGCCCAAATAATTTTGAAAAAATTCAAATTTGTGGTTTGTGTAGTGTGCTTAAGATTCGTTTTTACGTTTCGTTTGCTACTGCGTGTTGAATGTGGAACTTTATCCCTCTTTGCAATCAATTTTTCGCTGCGTTCTTTTGTAAATAAATTATTTAGTTTCATTTAGAAACATCGATATTGTGGCGTAAACTCAAAAAATACACTCAAATATTTCTCCCCAAAAAATAAAATTATGTGTGATGGTAGTATAGTGTGATGCGATCCAATAATGAAATGTCGAACAATGTAGCATTTGACGTGTGCCCATGAACTGTAATGTAATTTTCACTTGATTAAGTCCAGGTATGGATGATGTGTCAAGATGCCCCTTTCAGAATTAATCCATGTCATGAAGTCTTCCCCAATGGGAGTGAGCCTGGATGCTACCCCAAAAAAAATGACAATTAAATGTCCCAACCAGTATGCTTTCTCCCACATGTCAATTGAATGTTCTCATTAATCATGAATCATTTATGATGAACCCAATTATGAATTATTTATGTAGTGCCCAACTATAATTTATGTCTGTGATGCTGTTCCATTAAAAAAATGCTCAAAAATCATCCGTCTTCCATAATATGATCATAAAGTAAAAGCTCTCAGGTTTATATTATTTTTTTTTTAAATGCCAGCCTTACAAATACGAATTTAACCAAGTTTATTTATAATGTATTTAAAAAAACTAGGTATAAGGATTATTAAAACTATGCTTAAACTGAAGTGTAAAGTAACAACAAGCTAAATCATTTTGGTAAAAGGAGTAATGCTTTTTTTTGTAGTCTGTGTTGGTCCGGGTGTTTGCTCCTCTGCCGGCTTCGGCGGTACTGGAGTTGGTGCTGTAAAATTTTCGGTTCCGAGACGATGTTGTCGGTTGGCTGCTTGGAGAGGGGTCGACGTGGTGGCTGGACCAAGGGCCATGATGAATGTCCCGTCCGGTCGAATTCTTATGGTCAAATCATACTTTGGGGTAGGCGACGACTCTGCTAACAACTGCAACAATGTCCTTTGGAAGGGGTTCCTTCGAGCTCGGGGGACTCGTCGGTCGACATGGGCGGATTGCCTTGTCCGCATCCTTCGGGATTGCTTGGCTCGGGTGAGCGATGCCACTTCCCTCCCAGTCTTTGTAGCCGTGAAGGGATGCTCGTCACTGTTTTACTTGTTCATTCGACCCGCTAGTCTGAGAGAACGGCGTGGGCGTGAGGCAGATCTCGTAACGGGAGAGTGACAAAAATTCGATGAAAAATTCCGGCGAGTATAAGTGTCCTCTTTAACAACTGTTGTCTCGGGTTTTTCCCCGTCACTGAACAACCAAGTCCATAGACTGCTTGTTGTATTATATGTTGACGTACTTGTTCACTCAACTTATATTTTTTTCTGCTATCAACCCTATCAGGCTTGTTGTCAGCGTCTTTAATGCGTTGCACTATGCATAAGATTAATTCACGGCACTGAGGTGCGTCACCTGACTCGTTGACAACAGCTTGTTCGCTTGCCTCACAGAATTGTCTATAGACTATTGAACACTCACTGCATAAGTTCACTGTGAAATGTGGGGGGTTTATGTAAGTTTCAAACCTCCCTGCCCCACTCATGCCAACTGTCACTCTTCCTAAATATCGGAAGACATGACGAAGGGAATAGATCGTTCCGCTAAACTCTTCCTCCTTTAACTTAACTTTACACAGGAAGCAGGTGCCAGCACATTTTATGGCCTCCCGTCCCGAACCACTAACGATGAGTTTATAATCGGGGTGATCTTGTTCAAGACTAAGTTCATAATTGTTCCAGCTCATTTTTTTTTCACTTTTCCCTTCACTTATTATTCCGTCTATTGCATGTCCTAGCGGTACCAATTCACCCCAGAAGCGATTGGAACTGTTCGATCATGTAAGAACAATCACCTCTGCACTTGATGCCTTCCCCTTACTTTCTGTCCCCATCGTCGTTCTTTTTTGCTCTCATTATGGATGATTAAAAAAAATGCCAATTGTCAGTCAATATCATACCATAATTCTCTTTGTGAGTCTCTACCCAGCAAGACAGTCTAAAATAGAATAAGATAATTCCCTCTGTTTATACGGGACGATACGAATCTTTTTTCCGGGTCCAGGGGGGGTTGTTCCTCGTTGGACGCTGATGTCGCCAGAATCTGTTGTGTTGACTCTTCCTATACAATGTGAGTCGGAAAGATAACTTTAAATGAAACTTGGGTGTTTGACGGAGGAGTCGGTGGTGGCATGGCAGCGTTATCCGATGAGGGTTATTACAGAAGTTGTCTGATGTTCCCCATGACCCCCACTGTTGTCCTTCCCACATACCGAAAAAAATGGCTAAGGGAATGAACGCTTCCCTCCGATCGTTCTGAAGAGTATTCATGATTACAAAAAAACAAGTCACTCCACATTTCACTATTACTCGTCTAGGGCCACTCACATATACCGTAAAGTCTGTATGGTGTTGGTCAATACTTGTTTGAATATTGTTTATACTCATTATATCGTCAGATCACTTTCACTCTAAAGATCTTATTCTTATTCTCGTCCATAACTTTCCGGAGTAATAGGGAGGAGGATTTCTCCCCAGAACCACTTCGTTTATTTCCCCAGCCTTTTTCTATTTTACTCATCAACGTCCTGAAGAGAGCACCGTCCGCACTTCATGCCGTCCACTTTCCTTCACTCCCATCGCTTTTTTCCCCCATCCCTCGACAAACCGCATGTTTGTCGCTGTTTTTTTAGCGTTATATGTGCCAATTACGAACCTCAATTAGTTGCCATTATCATATTTGCGGTTTGAATTTCCGTTGCAACCCAAATTGGCCAACTTCCTTTGACATAACGACCAGTTATGTCACGATATTGTAATGTTATTTCCTTGTCTTCAATGTGATGTTATCTATGAATCATGCTATGGCATGCTCAAATATGTGTAGTATAGTGGCAGTCCGCCATTCCATGCCGTAGTACATGCTAAATCAATGCAATTTTGTCACATAATACCCCGCTCTGCAAGAGGGTGTCAAGTATTCCATTTGAATAAGTAATTATTAACCACATCACAATCACAAAGTTCCGATTTCACGGTCTTGGGCCGGTCTGATCAATAAAAGTTCCCAACGGTCTTGTACGTCCACACCGTAGGCGATAACAATCACTGAAACCACGAAAAACCAGAGAGCCCATGCCAGGTATGCTGGCAGGAATTGCCCGCAGAACTCGCAAAAAAGTAAACCCAGTACAAGTAAAACAGTCACGTAAAAATTCATAAAAATAGACGTCCAGAGAAAGGACCAAACTCTCCACCAAAACATAACAACATAGAGAAAAAAACTAGTACACCAGAACAAGTCTTGTCACGAAACGACACTGACTACTGTCCCCTCCCAATGTCTCTTGTTCCACAATCTTGATTGAGTTCCTCTAAAAAAAGAAGTAGTCACTCGCTATCAAACAGGAAGATGCATATCCCCACAGAACCAAACGTGATGTGTCCAACACATCTGAGTTTTTCCACACAAAAAATACTACAATTGGTTGAAACAAAACAAAAAGTCACAAGAAAAGCCAAAGTGCGATTCACCCTGGGAGCCAAATGTGATGTTATTTCCTCGTCTTCATTGTGATGTTATCTATGAATCATGCTATGGCATGCTCAAATATGTGTAGTGTAGTGGCAGTCCGCCATTCCATGCCGTAGTATATGCTAAATCAATGCAATCTTGTCTTACAAAACGTTTTATTCGCTTTTCATCAGTTTATTTTTTTTTTTCAACTTCACTCAAAGTTCCTCAAAGTAGTGGAGTGGGTGCTGCATAATTTTCTGCACTGGGACAAGGTTTTTGATTGTTGGTTCGAAGGGGGGCCGACGTGGTGGCTGGATCAAGAGTCATGATGAATGTGCCATCCGGTCGGACTCGGATGGTTAAAGTCGTACCTGGGAATCGGTGACGGCTCCGCCAACAACTGCAGCAAGGTCCGTTTAAAGGGGTTCCTTCCAGCACGGGGGACACGTCGGTTGAAATGGGCGGATAGCCTAGTCCGCATTATTCGAGATTGCTGGCTCGGATGAGCGACGCCACGTCCTTCCTAGTCTTTGTAGCCGTGAAGGTCTTGCTTTCTTTACTCACTTCGGTAGCGTTTGGGAGTGGAGTACTTTCTATTTGCGATCCGTAGGGAACGGCGAGGCTTTAAGCTAGCCCTAGTTCTCATTGAGGTGGAGTGAGCTATGGGGTCAGGTTCACTTTCACAAACAACATGGGATGATGGACTCTCTATTTTTATTGTCAAAGTCGCAGGTTGCCCTGGCAAACCAATGTCATGCCGAATACGTTTTAACACGCATCGGCGTAATTTAGCTTTTAGAGTGTAACTTTTTGGTTCAGCACTTATGTTTGAGTGTTCATCTGCATCCAGCATCCGTTTTGCTAATTGTTGTAGTAAGAGTCTACTGTTCGTATTGTCTGTCGGACTATACACGACCACATCATTACTGTAAAATATTGCGGGAGTTTCCCCTGAAGTCCCGCAATCGAAGAAACGGAGAAAGTCTCATGAAGCTCCGTTGGGGTCGTGATAGGTTCGTTCCACAGATCACCCTGGAGTGAGAACAGGGTGCTTCAACCAACTGGTCGAAAACTCGTCGATGCTTTAAATACATGAGCTCGACTACAAACAATCAAATCAACTGGGGAACAAATATAACTTTTATTTATTGGTCCTCCAAAATAAAATAACCAAATAATAATGGAAATTTAACTATGAGATCTGGGGGGATAACAGTTCCCCCAGTCTCCTCAAATGAAATCGAATTATAACGGGGAGCTCATCTCCCCGGGCCAAGTGTCTGATGCGACCTCCACGGAGGAGAGTCGCTGGCCAAGTAAAGTTGCTCTTGCAACTTCCACAAACCTAACCCAAAAAAGGGTTGAGCAAAATGCTCTGCCTGAAAACAGGCTTCCTCGCCAAAAAGTGTGACATGGCGGAGTGTCCGCATGCCATTAATACTCCAGCTCACCGCAAATGGTGCTGGAGAGATCTTATCAAAAGGCAGAGACCTGATCTGCTGCCACAACTCATAGACGGCGCTTGGGAAGCCGCCAGGTTTTCTGACAATTACTTTCTAAACAAAAACTGTCATATAATTTACTGCAGGTTAGACACGATGTGATTGTGAAGTTAGGTGGATTTACGTAGCACTCAAACTTCCTTGTTCCCATAACCCCCACAGTAGTTCTCCCCACATATTTGAAAAATTGACGAAGAGAGTGGATGCTCCCCTTTGATTGTTCCGTCAAGTAATTTTTGTTGCAAAAAAAACATGTTTCTTCACATTTTACAATTATCCTTCCCTGTCCACTTATAAAAACTGTAAAGTCAGGATGATGCTGATCTATAGTTATTTCCACATTGTTCTCAGACATAATATAGTCAGCTCACTTCACTTGGAAAGTCTCATGTTTATTCCCTTCCCTACTTTCACGAAATAACAAAAAGCAACTTTTCTCCAACTCTTCGTCCAACTTACGAGCCTTGTTCCCGATCTTACTTAACAATGTCCACACGAGACCACCGTCTGCACTTACTGCCTTCCTCTTTCTTTCTGTCTCCATCGTCGTTTCTTTCTCGCTCTCATTATAATAATTTCAATTAAAAAAAAAGTCAATTGTTAATCAGTATCATACCAGATTTCCTTTCCGTGAGTCTCTACCCAGCAAGAGAGTATCCCATCCTATATTCCATTCCTCAAGAAAGATGAAAAACATCCAAGTCCTCCTTATCACTTTCAACTTCCTCTCGCAAAGAGATAAGCCGCTCCCTTTTTCTCTTGCAGCTGCACATTGTTTTCCACAATTTTCCAGACGTGTACAAAAGGACTTATTGTTTTCTTATTATACTCTCCACCACTGCTTTAGAAAAAACAACCCATGTTGAAACAAAAAACTTTCCATAATGTCAAGGAAACTGACTGAGCACAGCAAACATCACAGAACGCTCCTCACAAAGTTCACCCTAATCTTCGTTTCAGGAGGAAGCGTATCCTCTGAAAAACAGATAAGCCTTTCTTCAAGATTCACATTGTCCTTGTCATATTTCACGACTCGCATTCACACCCCAAAAAAAATGAAAAACAATTCAACCCATGTCCATTTTATAAGTATCCTAACCAAAGGATCAAATCTCCATAAAAAAAATATCGCGAAGAAAACAGAAGTTCGATTCCAACGGGCAGCCAAATGTGATGTTATTTTGTCATGTTAAATGAGTGGTAGTATTAGTAGTAAGTATCCCTCCGAATAAATGGTAAATGCAAATTTATTGTTAACTATCTGGCAAATTTACAAAGCATTTTTGCTTGCTTTTCGTTTCAAACCTTCTCCGTGCCTGGCACCCAGCTTATCCTCCCTTGGGCGTGTTCGGCAGCCCTTTTATAGGCTCCGGAACGCTGCGCTTTTTCTCCGCTTTACGTAGAATCGGTTTCGCGAAGTTTCCCTCATGAAACCGCACGTTTGTCGCTCTTTTTTAGCATTACTGGAGCCATTTACGGCTCGCAATTACCGTCATTATTATTATCTTGGTTTGGACTTCCTGTCTCATCCGAATTTCTTCTGATGTGACATTCAGTTACATCACAATAAGTAATTATTAACCACATCACAATCACAAAGTTCCGATTTCACGGTCTTGGGCCAGTCTGATCAATAAAAGTTCCCAACGGTCTTGTACGTCCACACCGTAGGCGATAACAATCACTGAAACCACGAAAAACCAGAGAGCCCATGCCAGGTATGCTGGCAGGAATTGCCCGCAGAACTCGCAAAAAAGTAAACCCAGTACAAGTAAAACAGTCACGTAAAAATTCATAAAAATAGACGTCCAGAGAAAGGACAAAACTCTCCACCAAAACATAACAACATAAAGAAAAAAACTAGTACACCAGAACAAGTCGTGTCACGAAACGACACTGACTACTGTCCCCTCTAAATGTCTCTTGTTCCACAATCATGATTATGAATTCCTCTAAAAAAAAGAAGTAGTCACTCGCTATCAAACAGGAAGATGCATATCCTCACAGAACCAAACGTGATGTGTCCAACACATCTGAGTTTTTCCACAAAAAAAATACAATTGGTTGAAACAAAACAAAAAGTCACAAGAAAAGCCAAAGTGCGATTCACCCTGGGAGCCAAATGTGATGTTATTTCCTCGTCTTCATTGTGATGTTATCTATGAATCATGCTATGGCATGCTCAAATATGTGTAGTGTAGTGGCAGTCCGCCATTCCATGCCGTAGTACATGCTAAATCAATGCAATCTTGTCTCACAAAACGTTTCATTCGCTTTTCATCTGTTTATTTATTTATTTCACTTCAACTTCACTCAAAGTTCCTTATTTATCTTCATGTTACACTCGCACTGAGCCATAGGCCGTGCAGGCTTCTTTATCTCCTTCTTTTCTACCCTTCTTATTCCAACCTTCTTCGTCAAAATCCAAAACTATTCTGTCTTTCCTTTCTTTGCCCTACATCCTTTCGCAAACCTCATTCTCGTCTGCGAGCGGATGCAGGATGTGATAACCGCTATCTTGTTACTTACTTGCTCTCTGGACTGGTATGTCCAGCTACATCACAATATATGGTCGTGTAGTAAAACTTTCTCCTTCTCTGTTTTCGGTTTGCAAGTTTAATTTGCGAGTCTTACGTAACGACGGGGACCAGATCTAGCCCTGGTGGACATCGGTGCAGAGGTAACCATCGATTCACATTCACTTAATCTGGGTGGAAGGAAATGGTCTACTTTACGCGAAAGGGGCTCAGGTTGCCCTTTATCTTGCAATCCGATGTCTTGCCTAATTATTTTTAAGACGATACGACGTAGCTCAAAAGCAATCACCGTTCACACTCGATATACCTTCCATTTCTTTACTCCTCCCATCACCTTTTCTTCTTATCTTTCTGTAGTATAGTGGTAAGTAAGTATCCACGCCTGTCACTCGTGAGATCGGGTTTCGATTCCCAGCCGGGGAGCAAAATGTGATGTTACTTGGAGTGAAGTGAATTACGCTAAAACCAACAGTTTGACTGATTTATTTATAGGTGTTTTAATTTCAAAATGAAAGTATTTTTATGGGAAGTGGGTGTTAAAAATGAAATCTGCACCTCAAATTTGGTATAAAACGACATATCATTTGCAATATTTGGCCAGTTTTGCTTTTTAACCACTCCGGTTCCCTCCCTCTCTCCAAATGGAGGGCCTATTTGGGCAAACGGTGATTGTAGTGTTCTAAGTCATGGAAAAATACACCAGTATGCAGCAAATTTTGGTGGAGTTTTGAGGGTTGCCGCTTCATGATACCCCTTGAAGAAATGGATAGAGATATTCTGGTGGTGGCTTAACGTGGTCTCAAAACGGTGGCTTTGGTGCGGGCTCGGCTGTTTGTTCGGTTTTATTGGGCGGATTGCCGTGTCCTCATCCCTCAAAATGTAGAGCGATGTCCTCCTCCTTCCTAGTCTTTGTAGCCGTGAAGGAAGACGTGCTTTAAGTCGTCGTTGTTACTGTTTTACTTGCACAGTCGACCCGCTAATCTAAGCGAACGGCGTGGGCGTGAGGTAGACCTCGTGACGGGAGATTGATGTAAATCTGGGGAACAGTTCTGACGAGTATGGATGTCTTTTTTGACAACGGTTGTTTCGGGTATCCCCGTCACTGGGCAACCAAGTCCATATTCTGCTCGTTGTAATATGTGCTGACGTAGTTGTTCACTCAACCTATACTTCTTCCCTTCTATTAACCTTATCAGGGTTATTGTTAGCGTCTTTTATTCGTTGTACGATGCGCAAGATAAACTCACGACACCGAGGTGTGTCACTTAACTCTTTAACTACTGCATGTTCACTTTCTTCACAGAATTGTTTATAGATGACCGTGCAGTCACGGCACAAGTACACTGTGAAATGTGGAGGGTTTATGTAGGTTTCAAATTTCCTTGACATAACCACCAGTTATGTCACAATATTGCGAGCTTAATGTTCCCAACCTTCTTGGCGCCAGGCATCCGCCAGAATCCCCCTTGGAGCGATTTTTTTCAGTCTTTTTATGGGATCGGGAACGCTTCCCGTCCCATCCGTTTTTCATGGAACATTTTGGGAGTGAGTTTCTCGAAGATTCCTTTTCGAAACCGCACATTTGTCGCTGTTTTTCACCATTACGAGAGCCATTCGCAAATCCCAATTATTTGCTAATCTCATCTTCGTGGTTTAGACTTCCGTTCCAGCCCAAAATGACCCAAGTTTCCTTGACATAACGACCAGATACGTCACAATATTATTATGAAAGGCGGAGACACGTTTAAAATAAAATTGGAAAATTACAAAAAAAAAATATTTCTGCAAAGTAGAAAGTTCTGAAAAGGAACAAGCTACCACTAATGCCAATTCCCATCTTCGTACCTTGCTATTTATCTTGTTGGGAAAAGGCCTTTACTTATGGAGATAAACAAAATTTAGAAACGTTCGCAAAGTTTTATTTTAATATGTTAACTCGTGATTTGGAACGTTCCTGCAAATAATACAGAAGGTAGGGTAGAGAAGAACATCGTTTAATCCTTTATAAACGCTAGTTACGCTTCCATTATTAAGTGTATGCGACATATTTAACGGCACCAATATACTCATACCAAGATTGGAAATCACAAGAACAAAAAGGGGGAGCCAATTAATAAATAAATTAATAAATAAGGATCGTTTAAACATATAAACAAACAAACAAACAAATACTCCACGAATCATGATGACCGATTTAATTCCTAATTGTAAAACAAATAATTCATTGTGGTCATTTCGGGCATCCAGTACACATTTTTTTTAATCCCCATTTTATTAATGGTTTAAACGTTCGTTGGGTTAACTTGCAATGAATCAACTGAGTGTTAAGGTAAAATGAGCATGTTGATTCCCTTAAAATATTGCTTACCCTAGAATTTTTTGTTAAGCAATATATTCCCGTTGCGTTAAGTAGTGTATATATTATCTGTCATTCGTTAAGCTCTGTGAAGGTCAGGATGATAGTAATCGGAAGGAGGTTTCGTCATTATTTGACATTCTTGTAATTTATAAAATACAACATTTTAAAAGTTGTGCGAGTCTTTATAGAGTATAGCTTTCGGTCTTCGGAAGCTATCTACATAACTGGTAATAAACTGTTAATTTAATTTATGATAAAAATGTGTAATAAAAATGTATTGTCCTTTTAAAACCCAGGCTGACCGTAATTTTAATTAGGATAATTAGATATTATTAACGTTGAGTCCTGTTACTACTGTTCGTTTGATTTACTAATTTTCATTTCATTTTGTTCAACATAACAAACAATAAAAATAATGTCGTGTGATTTCAACAATTAAATGTCTACATGCATACGCCATAGTATCCAGACTTAAGTCATGCTCATGCTTATTTTACACATTGCATTTTAATGCGTCGACGTCTATGTTTTCTATCTTATGTACTAGACCTTCATGAAAAAATCTCATCCATTTCTGATAATTACCCATTTTTTGCTACTCCTACTCATCATCTTCACCCTCAGTCCATATCCCCTTCCCTTTTACTTCCGGCTCTAAAAAACGATTCTAGATAGAAAATGATGATGATGATAAAGCAACGCAAACGCAACGAATTTAAAAAAACGAGAGATTGCAACGGATTTGCATTTTTCACTGTCCAATTTCCATTACGTAAAATTAATTGCAAATAAAGGACGTGAATAGCCCCCTTCCTATTTTCATTTTTAAGGCAAGTTCTCAGTAGCCCCATTTACTTCCGAGGACGACATCGAGAAAAAAACCTGTTACACCAACTGTTCATCATCATCTCAATCCATACATTAATCACTAGAAATATCATAATCAAAGAGCACATTCGACAAGATGCTGAACATGACTTACTTGTCGTGTCTTCGTAATAACTCCTTCCTTAGCTAATTTTTAATGGGACGGACGACGGACATCCACACCACACGTCTGCAGAGGTGCATGTGAGCAGCCCATCATGCGAGATGCAGATACGAGGTAAAAAATGATAAAATTTTATAGGAATAATCCTACGGTCTCATAATACACGAGTTTTCAAAAGTAGTCATTCCGGTTTTCACTTTTCTAGCAATAACATTAGGGAATGGAAGAAGCCGACGATCAGAAGTGCAATTTGAAGCAGCGGGCTGGTGGCCGTATGGGATATGATTATGATGGTGTAGCAGTTAACATAATTGTTATTTACATCTATGCAATTCGCAATTCAAAACATT
>JAQIWX010001071.1:0-11784 GCA_034696785.1 Lepidocyrtus cyaneus | reverse complement strand
AATTGGTAAAGGGGATTAACCTCAAAATCGATTTTTTTTTCTCCGTGCATCCCAATAACAATGACGGTTTCATTTCATTTTCCCAGCTCAGCTATATCTAGCAGCGCTCCTTTTTTCACCATTTTCAAATCCATTTTAGTCAACAAGTAATTAACAAATGAATGGGTAAGGTAAGTGTATCACGTACATCTCTATAAAGCTGCGAAATTGCTAATGGGCTTTGGGTAGACCATTGCCTTTATTCTAGCAGTGACCATTTATCTTCTCCCGAAAATGATGACTTTGACCATTCAATAAGGATAATCTCGCTTGATCATCAGAAGATATATTGCCATTTAGCCATAAAGCCCTTCCATTTCATTACTAAGGTTAAGCTTACATAATAGGATTCGGAGAAGTTCTCATACATGTCATTAACCAGCCATGCACATAACCAACCAAAAAATATCTTATTACGACTACTGCCGTTGGATTTGCCATCCGAGATCCTTCTTAATGGTACAAAAGAAGCCATGACCGTAAATAAAATGGACATTATGGAATGAACTGGAATGTAGAAAGAAATACATCGGCTGAAACTGAACAAGAAAGTCATTAGGAACATGGTTATCGTTAGATATATGTGAGTTTGGAGTGAGGCTCGGTTACAGTTGCCAAATCTATATTCACTTCCACTTCATTTCACAATTTTCTGTGGCATATTTTATTCCCATATTCCGTAGCAATTCACCTTCACATTATTCATGATTTTATGATGTGAAAAATGAAAACGAAATGCTTTTGACACATTTCAACAATGCACTTGCATTAATACATGGTAAGTTTTACATGTTTTTGGGAGAATGTGAATAGAGTAGAGCAAGCCATGTCAGGCTGAATTTCATTTTCCATTCTATTCTGTACTCCAAACGAAACGAACATGGAAAGCTAGAGTTTTTTTATGAAAAGGTTTCTCTATATTGTAACTGGGAACAGACACGCAAATGTAAAGTAGGTAGAGCTACACCCACTTCCGGTTCTTTTGAACCTGACGTGAAATCCAGAATTCCATACTGTTCCCTGCTGTATGTAACGTAATTCTGTGATACGGAACTAATGACAAAGTTTTTTAAAAAGCATTATGCATGCATGTCTGTCGATGTCGATCTGCCGTTTTCACTTTTATTAGTCATTTCTCATTAATGATTGCTTTCGTATCATATTTTCATAAAGCATTGATAAAAAACGTGGAAAGGGTTATCCAACCAGCACCAGCCTATAATTCAACCCGATCACTTGTTGAAAAATTTAAGCAGCTAGTTTTTGAATGAATCATGTCCTGAAAGATCACGGCTCTTTCTCACGGGCAAAGTGAGCTCGACTGCGACAATTGAGCTTTTCTCCCAACTTTTAACCAAGCAATTTATCGGATAGAAAAAAGCTACTTATGGAAGGGTAGGAAAGAAGGGAGCGGAGATGAAATAAAGACGCTTAGAAATAAAGTGATTTCGATTTCCCATTTAATCAATGCCAATGCACTTAACTCCCTAACTCTCAAGGGAGGAAGGAAACCACGTAATTTTGCTCATGTTTATTTCCAATTTGGAAGCTTACTTGGGAAGTGTCCTGTTTGAAGTTGGAATTGTCCAATGGAACTTTTTTTCTTTTTTTTGTGAGCTTTTCAAGAAGCAACTCTTCCAAAGAGGATTAAATCAGAAGGATTTTGCGCTTGCAAGACAAGACACAATATTATTGGAGGACTTTATTGATGAGAAAACCCAACCGGAACGTAATTCTCTTCTCTTCCTTGAGATGATTTAATCCTATTTTGACTATAGGAAAATGTGCAATAAACAACTAAAAATTAATCCGATTACGGGATACAATTTTCTATTACTAATAGGCATATTTGCAAATTGTCTTTGGCATCATCGTGCATTAATTCTGTTGTAGCATAAAAATCAATATTACCTATGTACATACATATTATTTGGAAAGGAATTCATTCGTCCTTGCAGTGATAATGAGTAAGTATTTGATACGCACGAAAACGTCATGTGGATTGATGATTCAGCTACGATGCGGCATTAACGGTTTTCTTCTACAGCCACCTCAACGAAAGCAAAACCCAAATTGCGAAATTATCTAACGCTGAGGAGGTAATCAAATAAACTGATGAAGTAATAATAAATTCAAGACAATCATGTCATATCTATCAACATCGAAGATGACGGTTATGGCTCTATGATAATCATTATATACCATTTCATACGCACATCTTTCTTTCAGTTTGACGTTTTTGACGATCTCTTACTAATTAATGGATGTCTTGTGCACTTGTTATCTTTGCAAATTCAAAACCATATTTGCATAAAGTTTGAAAGGGGTCAGTGGAGAGTGAAACACTATTATGAAAATATGACATGTGCAGATTTCTATGTTGCAATTTTCTGAGATTTAAGATGCTCCTTGTTTATAAATTGAGCAGTCAACCTATTTCTTGAGAAAAAAATCCTTCATTGTTTGGGGGCAAATACCCTGTCATATCACATCATCATCTTACCCTTCCAGCTATCACATAACGTAAAAATCTTGTATTGTACTTGCTCTATCTCAAGTTTACTATGTATTAAAAATTAAATGACAATTTGACAGTCAGCCAGGGCAAGGACCCATCAATAATAAATCCATAACTATTCACTCCACAGCAAACAAACATAAACTTTTAACGAGAGTCCTTCCATCCAACGACCCCGCCAGCCAGTGCAAAACCACGACTAAAAATTTAATTGTTTGCAGTTGCTGTTATGCACATCACCACAATAAAAAACCAATTTACTTTCAAATCGTCATCAGCAAAACCTCCATCCATAATATGATCTGTATCTCTCTCTCTGTGTCTCTACGCATATGTGAGTGTGAACGATCGCTGAAGCTCTTAAACTGAAATTTAATTGCTGTAATAAAACATTACGAAATGCCCCATACGCTTCTATTCTGTTAAATGGACCCATTATTTAACTTTTTCTAGTTGTCTACCTTCTTTTATAGTTTCATTTAGTTTGCATTAAAAAAAATATCCTTCAAATTATTTTGACAAAGAAGCTGCGTATAAAATGCAAACAAGAGCAGAGCAAAACCAACCACCAACATTTTTTAGACCCAACACAATAGAAGAAAAAAAAACTCTTTTTAGGGCTTCTTTTATTGCATTACGTAAGGGACACTGGCAGCGACGACGCTTGTATTACATTATGCATATCCACGACAGGCTTTGTCTCTTTCTTCATGTCAAACGAAATTAAAGCATTTTACTGACTTTAGTTTAAGTGAATTAAATTATCTAGTTAAACTTACTTTCGGTTTTTATGATCCTTCGTCCTAAATTCCAAATCATGCGCCGGTATTTATACTACTGCTGGTCCCTTACTTAACTTTTTTTTTATAGCTGAGCACTTAATTCGAAAATTGCACAATTATTTTTCACAACCATGAAATGGTTTTAACTTGAAAACTATCAACAGAAGAACAGTAGTAGCTTCAATTTTTATGCATAATCCGCTATGGAAAAGCCCGTAACATAGATAATAAGCGCACTCTCACTTCAACATGAAGCTGAAGATAATTCCGTTAATTTTTTAAAGCTATTTTAATTTGCTCCCTTCAATTAAGGTCTGTTCAATTGAGTTTTTTTTAGCAGAGCTCGCTCATTAAATATATTTTGTTTTGTTAAGCGAGCAGTGCACAGCGAAACACCTGTACACACTCACAAGCTCACAACGAAACTGCTCAACTCTTGATCAGACAAGGGGAAAACATCCTCCTCGCCATCATATCATCATCGCATCGCCTCAGCCAACAAACTATTATAGCCACAAGCAAGCATTGCATTATAAAGGAACAGAGAGCTCTTCTATTCATATTTTACATTTCATATCATATCATGTCTATGAGGCTTATTGCCAAAACGAACGTATAGTTTTCAGTAAGAACAACCAACCGAGCCGAGTGGACTATAGTGGGCTTCTCTTATAAAAACCAGTCATATATATATTATTATGAGCCATTCTCTTTTTCTGTTCCGTTCAGCTCAAACTTTTATACAGAAGAACTGTGAACTGAACAAGGAACAAACAACATGAAATGAGTTTCGTGTTTGTCATATATGCGGGAGCAGAAGACTTAACTCGACTTGTTATATTACATACATAGTGATACATTTTGTTTCGGCAAAATAAAGAGTAAACTAGCGATATAGCAAAGAAGTTTGGATTTGAGAGAGGAAGTTGAACCATTTCTATATAATATTATTCTTTAGCAACCAACTCCATAAAAAGTGACTAGACCAACCAGCTCTACAATACTAGAGTGGAGTAGACCCGAAGAACGAAAAACTTAAAACTCATCAACCGCAACTTATTACTCGGCATATGGCAGAGTATTCATGAAAAGAGGTATACAGATATATACAACAAGCAAATCTACCTACAAAGTTTATGTAGTATGCATATTTATGTATTTGTATTTTTTTTGTAACTTGACTTGACTTTTGTCATCGGCATGTCTAGAAATGTAAAACTTCACTAGTTTTGTGTTTTGTATGCAAGGCTGAAACAAGTGCAGTTAGATTAGTTTTTAGAGGAAAAACTAGCAAGCAAGCAAAATTTTTATAGGAGCAACAACAACATTTTTTTTGGCTATGATTATGTTATGCTCCTCATCGAGATACGGTGTAGTCCTCCTATCAGTTTGGGAGATCATCATCAGTTTAAAAAAATATATTCACAACATAAAAATCAACAAAGCCAAACCAAACCAGCACCCAACTGAAAATATTTCGCAGATCCATTAGCTGCCCAATACCTACATAGCCTGCTCATTATCAGCATGACTGTAACAATCGGAATTTAAAAAAATGAATTCGAGCATTGTGTAGTGTACTGCTTATCAGTTCATCATTTTATCGTCGTTTGTTACTGAACCTGTTAGCTGTTACTGAACTCGTCACTTAACAGTTTTTGTAGAACAGGAGAGCCTTCCGTTCATTTCCCCTGCAAAAATATTCAACAATTAGTATGATCTGCCTGCGTACGCACACATTTCAGGCAGGTTGAATTGAAACGGACAACAATGGCTGAAAAAAAAGCAATGTGAGAGAATGCACTGGCGAGAAACTTTCATTCTTTTTTATTCTAGTCCTAATTTTGCAAAAGAAAAACGGACGATTTTGATAAATTATCTTATTTTTTCTGACATTAGTCCAACCTAGGTCATGGGATGGAGATGGGACCGACTTGACCAGCTATTAAAAATTACTCGCGAATTCTATTGATGCAAAAAAAACCAAAGTCAAAGGAAAGATGACAAATGACAATCGACCACGGTGCGGTGTGTGTGGCGAGAAGATGAGATATATGACGAATGGATTTAAATTTAAATACGATAAACTGGGCTTGGGCACAATACAATGGCGATATGAGGATGATCACGGTCATTATTCGGCACAGCACAGAAAAAGGAGGTCGGAATGATCCCATCATCATCAACACAAAACGTCATCTCGTCATCGAATGGAAAATGCGAAGCGAAACGGTTTTGAATTTTGAAAGTAGAATACACACATGGGTAACAACGCACAAGCAAATTTTGTCAGTTGCCTCACCACACATCAGTCAAACGCACGCATAATGCAGGACAACGCATAGGCCATAAAATATTCATCAACATATCAATACGCCGTCATCATGCGGCCTGCAATATAATTTACTATTTAAATATTATACCTTAATACCTACTTAACTATGTTGGGAGGCAGGTTTACAAAATTCGAAATAAATTGAAATTGCCCCAAACGCATACTTAATAGCTATAATAATATTCTGATTTGTGCAGCCCTACATCATAAATAAAAAAAATGCCGAATTTTAGGCTATGACTTGTTCATGACATGACATGAGTACTTCCCCAACTATACACAGAGATATAATCTCCTCGGTCGAATGAATGAAAATGTTAAATTGAAAAAAAAATATTAACATGTGTTGAACGCTGACCACTCCAAACCTAAACTGAAGGGGTGCAACAAATCGCATCATTATCTTCAAAGTTAGTTTTTTTTATATAGAGATCATCTAGAAAGAAGCCAAAAAGCCACTTAAAAGTCAACTTGACTCACTCAAAGAGACTAGGACTGAAGCTTGTTTTCTTTCTGCTAATGCTAGAATGATTAAATAGCTTGAAGCAGAAGAGTAAATAATTCCTTTTGTTTTTCTTTTTGTTCGTAAGCCGAGCCAAGTGGACGAAACAAGAGTACTAACAATTGCAAATTGCAATAGGAATCACATTTATAACCCTTTATTTTTCCTAGGGAAGTACATTAAATTCTGTAATATAGGTATACTAACGATGTTATTGTGCTGCATCTGATGATGATGATCGTTTTTTGCTTCGATTTTTGATTACCAAGAACTGATGAGGTCGCACCCATACTTATGAAGTCTGTATGAGAAGAAAAAAGAATCTCGATTTGCCTTTCTGGTTTGGATGATAAAGATGATGATGGGCGAAGAAGAAGGAAAGAGCAAGGGACCTTTGAACTTCATCTCCACTCATTTTACTGACGTATTGCTCGTATTGGTCAAGAAGGGAAAAAATGTGGTCATTAAATTTCGAATTGAAAGGTGACCACCAAATCGAAAAAAAAATCATTGATATAAGAGAAGAGAAATGAAGGAAAAGCACCTGCAGCACAATCGGAAAAAATCAGATTGATTGGCTGAGGATTCTATTTTTCAAAATCTTTCGCAAAAAAATGCTTTCGATTTCCTACGAGTTCCGGGGAATATATGCCATGAAGGAAACTCGAACCCTTCAGCTAAATATAAAATAGTGATGTTTCCGTAATTCATGCTACTACACGGAACAAAAAAGGGTATAATCTGTAATCTCTGCGGTTGTCTTTTCCTGCGGCTTTCGTATTTCAATGAACTCAATCTTACATTCTTACACATGCACAAAAAAGCTAAAATAAGCTTTGTATCATGTACAGTGAAAAAAAACAGTAATTTATGCAGAATTTCCCAACTAATCTGGGACGAAATTAACTACCTTTTTTTAAATAAAGAGTCACTGAAAGTCCTGTTCTCGGCCTTTCAGCCTTCATCATGTAGAACTACAAAACGTTCAAAAGTGGAACCGTATTTTACAGACTGCAAAACTGACACATATGTCGGCAAGTGGCACTTGATCGTGGCTTCATGCATAATGAGCTAGTAAAGCCAACGAAATGAAATCAGGTTACCGATAAATAGATAAATCCAAGTTAAAAAACTGTAATGATAATCAATATAATCATCCGTCATTCCATTCAATTCCCTTTCACCTTTTTCATTCTACTTTTTTCTCATTAAGTTGTAGTCCTTTTCAGTACAATTTAATACCGTCTTGTATTGGTCCGTTCTAATAATTGTGATTACAAAAATACTGCCGAGGAGGCTATCACACATGATATGCCCTATTACTTTAAATAAGATAAGATTTCGAAAATTGGAAAGAAGCCTTTTCTTGTCAGATCTCTATTAGGTTTGGACAAAGCCTTTACAAACATTCCATACACGTTACTTATTTGACATTGACAAAGCCCTTTTACTTATTGTAAGCAGCCTTCACACATGTAATAGGATTCGTCAAAAATCCCACTTTCTTCCATAGGAATACAGATATGTGTGACCCTGAGGGAAGCCTACTTTTATCACAAATTAAGTATCTATATCTAATCGCCAAATGTGACTAGAGAAAATTGCCAAATAAAATCCGCATCTAAATATCTGTCCATTTTGGCCCTCTTTATCAAGTCTGTTTCGTCAAAGATGTCGTTGGAGATTTTTTAAAAATTGAATTCCTTTTTTTTACTGTGGCCGTTGTATTTAATTATAAAACTTGCCTGAGGTAAACATATTAAATTGGGGGTAATAAAACTGTCGGATTGTTAGTCGGAAAGTGGGGAAACCCGAAATTCAAAAGTTAATAGGTGTTGTCAATATTTTTTCATATGCTAAGTTGAAAGTGTTTCACCAAATGAAAATGATGAAATACACCCAGTCACTTTCATAACTTTTTTTTTAAATGACAATCCTAAGACAATACTTGAGGATAAATAATTGCCAAAGCCTTACAATCACTTTTATTACGATCATCGTTTTTCATCGGCTTTGGGAAAAACGTCATGTCGGGTTAAAAGTTCAAAGCAAGTCTGAAATCCATGCAGATAAAAATTATAACTATTTTGCATAAAAATGACGAGACGATCTTTACATTACTTAAAACCAGGAAGGGAACTTTGCGATATGTTTTGCGAAACCGATGATCATGTCCTTTTATCTTTCCTACAAGAAAAAAACAAAAAAGAAAATGGGTGCCGATAAAGAACTTCCAATAATTTATTCTCAGATGCTGACTTCATCTCTCTGATGTGTTCGCAAACCTCAATCGTTGCCGTCATCATCAGAAACCATCACATTCATAATCCATGAAACAAGCCCAGAACAACGCATCATAAAAAACGTTGAGTTGGGTTGGGATTGTCATTTTAACTGCACATCATCATCAGCAGCATATTTTTTTGTAATTTTCATCGACAAATAAGAGCTTATAGAGCTAAACTATCTTGAAGGCATAATAACCTTAAAGAGGCGACAGAGCGTAATCATTTTTGCATCAACGGAGCCATCTGTCCCAGTCAATGTCCCGATTCAGCAGGAAAAACAAAGATAATCATTAGTAATGTTCACAACAAACTCATTAACATATTTTTTACTGCCAACTTCAACTTGATACTCGTTAGAAAGGTTTGAGCTTAGTCTAGTTTTATTGTTAAAAATACATCGTCATTATAACATTATCACACGAAGAAACTATCCGTTTTACTGCTGATGGTGGTGATCCTGATGAGGAGAGGATGAGAAACGTTTAATCAATTATTCTGTAACTTATCCTTTCTTACATCTGTTGTCACAAGCATTGCACAGTTAAATAAACATAGTCATAATATGTGGAACAAGCAGGTTCAAAATTACTGTAATTAAGATTTTAGGATTACAGACCGGCCTGGCTCGCAGGACGTCTTAATCTTCTTGGGATATAAAGATGATGATTGTGTCATGTGGTGGTTGGTGACTTTGACTATGAGAATGTTTTCATACGTACGACAGAAAAAAGTATGTCAGTTCTTCACTTTTATCTCTCTTAAAAAAATGAGAATCATTATGAAACTGTGCTTTAGTCATGTGTACATCTGTTCTTGGCTTGGTAAAAAGTGTTGTCAAATGACCATTAAATTAAAATGACTTCCTCCATTTTTATATCTCCAATTTATCCTGTCAATTACACCGTTTCGTAGAAGAACTTGAGCTTCTTCACTTAACATTTTTAACTACGAAGAAGGGATGATGATGGACTTTGCTCTTTATGCATGGGCGATTTCACGATATTCTTATGCATTTCACGATGCATTGCATGGGCGATGGAGGTGACGCTAAATGGGAAGGCATATACCAAATTACCAATTGCTCCCCACCTACTGCACTGCAAATGCCACTGCTACTGCACTTTTACCCTTGTAAAATGAAATGGAATCATAAACTGCAACGGTTGCAAGTTAACCGCATCACCTTCTCAGGAAAAAAAACAGTTTAAACTTATGCATTTTCATAATGAGGCGAGTCAGGCCATAAAAATTCTCCTCTCATTTGCTGAGGCAGTTTCACAGAAGCCATCTTATAACTTTTAACTTCTTTCACATCATCTCATTATTCACGGAGGTAATTTTATGGAGTTGCGTGGAGGAATCCAGCATGCACCACTAAAGCATTGGCTGGAGAATTCCAAAAATCACATCAGCTTTACTACTAAACCAAGTAAGACATGATATGGGCCGAGCATACCCAAAAATAATTTTCATTCCGCGTTCCTTTTCCATCATCATCATCGTTATGAGCAATTTTCTTTTTTCGAATATTTAAGTTGCTGTTGCGTTCTTCTCCAAACTTCTTGGCATTGCTTTGGAGTTTTTCGAGTAAAAACTGATTCATTCTCATCTTTCCACCAAAAAGACTTCACCAGCTCATAAAGAACTTTTGTGAACTTTACTGTTTTAAACTTCTGTTTTTTATCTTCATTCCTCCTTCCTCCCTTTGGCAATGAAATGGAATGAATGAATGAAACTGGCTTTTGTCTTGAAGTAGAGCTTATCTTTTATGCATCCTATCATATCATATCGTCCGTTTGGTATTCCTCCATTCTCTTCTCTCATCTTCGTTTGCTTGGAATGGAATGGAATAGGCCACAGCTCAAGAAAAAAATCAAGACTGAACTGACTGAAGACCAAGAAGAGTTTTACTAATCGCCTCTCTCCTTCCCATTGTTCCACTTGGCTGGCTTTCCATCTTTTATGTTTTTTATCATCATCACAGGAGTCGACTCTGCTGACTACTGACTCTGAAGATTAGTTTTCCTAAACGTACGCACCGAGTACAACAGTAATTATTTTATTTTATAGCCATGGCATGGTCTACACCATCTCATCTTTCAACTGACACTAGGTCGCTCCTCCGTAGTACCACCACGCACCAATATGGCACGGTGGAGGGAGATCATCAAGACAGGACGAAAAACCACAACAAATACGGGCCGACACGACCCCACAATCGCCATCATCATCATCTTCCTTCATCGTTTATTTATTCACATCAAAGGAGCTCCAACTCAAAACCAACTTATGTTATGTATGATGAAGAATCATTTTGAACACCCAACAACAAAAATTCATCTTCTCAAATATCAATATTTAATCTTCCTTAAAGCGGACCCAGGGAGTCAATTTAATCCAACCTTCAACCTCCTCCTCAACTAATGATTCGAAATTATATCAACGACCGACAACCGAGAAGAATTCAGAACAAGCCATGCAATGTTACACATTCCATTTAAGTACTTTTGATTATTCAAGTTTCAGTTTTCTCTCATTCTGTTTTTTTTATCTTAATCATCTTTATCTTGTTTCTCTCTCCTTATCCGAAAATGATATTATAGTTCTTCCTTTAAAGACAACAATATCGAATCGAATAAAAATGAAAAACCGTTAGAAAATCGAGTATTGCGTGTCTTTTTCTCATCATCCGTCATCCAACATAATTTTCTTTATCAGAATCAAGACTTATTGTATCGGCCAACCCGTGTTTGTGCTCATTTTTCTCTTAGAAATTTATTTGACATTATTATTCTGACAAAGCGTTCCATAAAAATGATTGAATGACATTGCTGAAGAAATGATATGAAAAGATGATAAGAATGTATAGTATAGCATGTTGCATTGCGAATTAAAGTAAAGTAGTAGTTGCTCATTTTTCAAGTTTACGTTACTGTTCATGGCCCATATTTTAAAGCCATCCTCCGCCCTCATCTCAACATGATTCACATGATCATCATCCCTTTGGAACTTCTATTTTACGGGAAATAAAAAAATGACTTATGATTGCAAAACGGCCACCATCATCCAATTTTTTTGCCAATGATGATGTAATCAGAAGAAAACGAAGAAAAATCTTTTTTACTGTTAGACTTTATGTAGAGTAGTGTGAAAAAAAATCAAGCCGTTTGCAGAATAAGCGCATTAGGTAAAATGGTAAATATATTAAATCGTTTGGCCGGCCGCTCCGTAATATCAACTCCTAATTCAGCCTCAATGCGAACTAGTTGGTTTTTACCTTACGTATGTATTAATCATATTATCATCATCAAGCATGATTA
>JAQIWX010001070.1:0-11787 GCA_034696785.1 Lepidocyrtus cyaneus | reverse complement strand
TTTTTTTTAAAGAATCAATATGCCATTTCATTAAAATCATTACCATTAGGGCATCGCTCACGTTCTTTGGTCATTGTATTTTTCCTCCTCCTTTCCCCATCCTCAGTTTCATTTAACGTTTATTATCTCAAGCTGACAATCAGTCTTCTCATTAGCAGTGCCAACAATAAAATGCTAACTAACGCTATGTAAACTTTCACTTATTCTAGGTTATCATACGGGAATGAGTCAGGCCTTGTAATAGTTGATATCGTACAGCGGACCTGTTTACTTAACATGGGAACACCTGATTTATACGGAACCGCAGACCCAGTAAGTATTACTTCGAGTTTTCGCTTGTGCAGGTTTAAAAATGCTTGCAGAATTCTCTACATAATTTTCTCCTTCCATTTACAGTACCAAAGAGCTCCTAAATCCCCTAAACGGCCAGACATTTACGAGGAGCGTTCTCCGACTGAACAGGTTTGCTACGAAATACTTTCACTTTCTAACCTTTTATATTTTTAGTCCATTTTTTTCTTCCATTTTTACGTTATTTTCTCTTCCCAAAACGATATATTATTACGAGACCACCAATTGAGTCCGAAATTATTGTTTTTTTTATACGGAACATTTTATTTCACTTGTTTCGCGAGATTTCCGTTTTAATTTTACCCCTGAACAAAAACAAAACAACAACAATGATGAAGTTCATCGTGGAGATAGTATCTTAATTTGATTTGATTTCTTCGACTCCGGCTATTGGCTCCACAATTTCCCATTTTCAAAAGAAAAAAAATCATAAAAAAAGATTTTTTTATGGTGAACAAAAAAATACTATAAATTATATTTACTATTATTACATGGAAAAGTACTTGAGACATGATCATATATAGATTTGTTACTGTCCTTGTTGTTCTGTGTCTCTTATATTATCCGTAAAGTTTTGGTAGATGTCTGTAGTTAGAAAACTGTAGAAAGTTGCCCTATTATCGATATATTTTGTCGTTAAAAATAATATTCATTCATCAGTCACGGATCATAATCTGTACACGTAGGTATATGAAAACTAAAAAAGAATCGTTAGAAAAAAAAATTATATCTTGCAGCGCAACCCATGAGACTACTGATTGAATACTATTCTACTTTTCTGTCTCTCTCATACATAAAATTTCATAAACTATGTCGGCTACCACTCCATGTGTACATATAGGTTTCAGACTTAGTTAGCAACCAAAGTGAGGACATACTGGACACTCCGCACAACACGCCAAAAAGTCCGTTCATAAATGAGTCAAACTGTGATGAAGAAGTAAGCTCAACGACAAGCAGTTTCCGACAGAGTATTTCCGGGTCAATGGGAAAGCTTCCATTGTCCAGCACAACAATTGAGCCGAAGGGAGCTCAGCCACAGGATGAAACGGGCTCCCAGACCAGCCTTTCCAAATGTCAGTCAACCACACCACCAGCGGAAGAAGGACAAGGGAGCACTGGAGAAGCTGGCACGGCCGCCAATAACAAGAAAAACGCCAGTCGTACCCGATCCCACACTTGGAGTCAAGTCAAAGTGCTCATAAAGCAGATGAAAGTGAATAAGCAAAAGGGAGGAGGAGCATTGAACACGGGGGAGCAGAGTGATAAGAAACTAAGACAAACGTTAAGTTACCCTGCCAGTCCTGGCGGGCCTTCGGGACCTGAGCAAGGCGCACAATCCCTTGGTGCTGCCCCAATAAATTCTTCCACTTCGGCGCTACCTGAACCTGATACTCATCCTGAGTCTTTGCACCTCTCCCTACAACAGCTTCAACAAGCGTCCTCTCCCATGGACCAGCTTGTCACCACTTCCCCTTCGCTTTCCGCAGATGACAATATTAATTCCGGGGATTCCAGTGATTCATCCAGTCCCCCGCTTAGTCGGCCAACGAATCTTCCTCTCGATTTGGATTCCTCGGGAAATCCATCTTCCAATCAGCAACAGCAGCTAGGTCAACCTATGAGACCGCCACGATCCCAAAAGAAAAAGTCTTCCTTGCTTACCACGTTCAATAAAGATAAGAAACCGAAATGTGTGGATCTCCGGTCATCTCAGGTCACTTCCGGAAGTACTTTCACCAATATGATGAAAAAATTCCGTAAGAATGCAATTACGTGTGTTGTGCAATCCAATAAAAGTAACATCTCTGCTCTGTCTCTATAAATCTATATCTCTCCGCTGCTCTTTATAGAGTACATAAATATACTTTTAACAAATAATTTACTGCTCTATATATCCGCGTGTAATTTATCTCTTTTTCTCTGATGCTATATATCGTGCTGTATATATATATATATAAAACTGAACATAAAACGCTGCTATATATTTAGTATAATAATAATAGTGTGTCGTTCGCTACATTACATACCTAATCAATAATCACAGAAGTATAGATCTTGACATTAACACTTTAAAATATATAAAGACACTCATCAACTTTTATCTTTAGATTAAAAAATTGCATTCGCTGCTGCTACTTAGTAATTTATCAGTATAGACCATAGACAAACTCAATATAGTTAAGTCAAGCCAGTATATATTTACCTAGTTTTTAGATTAGCGAAATTAATTCGGAAACAAATTATGCAAAAACCGCCTCAATAGTGATAGTGATGATGATATTGTTCATATTAATTCCCATTCTAAAGGTCAGCAATCATGTCATGCCACGTCATACCATAACACAGACATAAAACATATTAAGTATACCTAATTAACAATTTAGTTGAGTTGCGCATAACAAGAAAAACCTTTACCGTAGAAGATTTTTTGTTTAGCTAGAGATAATAATAACATGCAAGACGTTCGTTCCCCTCTTCGAAGGGGACAGTAGAATTTTTATAGCTGGATTTAGTTTTTGGGATAATAACTTTTTTCATAGTGGAGCCAATGCCGTATTAATTTATTGAAAAAAAAAACAAGGATTTTTTTACATTGTAACCTTACTTTTTTCCCAATGTAGAAACCAGAAAACACAAAAACGTGCGATAATTTTTCAACTAATAATTTTGAGAAATGTACACAATAATAATTGTAACTAAATGAAAACGACGTTTTTTTGTATAGATGATTTTTTCCTTCAATATTATTAACTAGTGATGATGATGATTTTTAATTAGAAATTGAGAACCATGTACAATACTGTCCCTATTTGTTTCTGTGTCGTGATTTCTGTTTTCTATAATCTCTGTCGTGATAAATACTTTCCTAGTTTTTTTAATAAGTTATCCCCGTCTCAGTTCGTTTTTGTTTGTTTCGTTGGGTTTCCTTCCTCTCGTGATAAAAATGAACTTGTGGTAGCTTGTGACTCTCTTGATGTGTGCTCCTTGATACTTTTTTTTGTTTGTTCCTTTCCAATCGTAATGTATATTACGTGATAATATAAGGGGCCTTCTCTTCTGTTCCTTTTTTAATTTTTCTCTAAAAATTAAACAAAAATGATTGGGTGAAACTGGTTTTCTCGAATGGATCAAAATTGTTGTGATATATAACACTGTAATAGATGGATGGAGTATGCTTATCCCCTACAAGTGCGAGACAGTCCATGACTGGGACAAATGTCGGTGGGGGTGGTATTGACAAATCACCAAGGAAAAGTGCCACAGCCACAGCTGCTGCTAGTAGTGCGGCGGAAGTGAGACGAAGCAAGTCTCAAGGTAGTCGAAGGGGGGAGAGAACTTTGTCCAAATGTTACAGCATGGCAATTGGGGCAGGGCAGGGGAGCCCAGAACAACTCAACTCACCTCCTTTTCACTCCTCCTCCACTAGTAACATTCCCGCCGCTCCTTTACACTCCCAATTCCATCATCCCCCGACCTCACCCAATCCCGCGACCTCTGTATGCTCCTCCGGTGTCTCCTCCTCCACTCACCATCTCCCCTCGTCCAAGTCCAATATCCTTCTTCTTTCTAGGCAATACTGCAGCTTTGGTAGTAATGTTGTCACTTCCAACTACATCCAACCACCTTCTTCAGGTGTGTGAAAAATGATATACGACAAGAAACAAAAAAGCGTTTAAAAAAACAAGCGTATGCAAAAAACAAACAAGAACAAGCCATTATATACCATTATGAATATAAATATGCGTTGTTCAAACCGATTAATTTTTGAACAAACGCTTGTCCTTGATTTGATACTCGACCCACCAACCAATTTTACAATACATATGAAATATGATATGATGATTGTGCTTATCAATCCATATTCTCAAATTTATCTATAAATACATTTATTATTAAGTAATCATCCCCCCTTTCTTTTTTTCATACTCCTCCTTGCTGAATTTGACATGAAATATATTTGCAATCCATAAATCTAAAGTTGTTTATTATATACAGCAAGCCGCTGCTGAGCGCGTTATGCTCATTACCAGCCATGGCTAATTAAATTAAATTAAATTACAAATTAGATAAATATAATACTATTACATACCTTGTTTCATAAACTGCATTTCACTATAATATATTTCTTCTACTTATCTCTCTCTCTCTTCTTCTCTTTGATTATCAATGTTACCCCTTTGAACCAGTGGTTGACACTTGGGTAGCAGCAAATTGTTCATTATAAGGCTATGGCTATCTAATTAAATAATTATTTTAAAGCTCAACAATCGTAGTTTAAATATTCGGATTGTATTATCATACAATTTTAATGGCAGAATTTTTAATTGGAGAATGCTGTTCATATTATTGCTACCAGTTGTTAACTATGTCACACAGTTTAAATTGACGATATGAGGTGAACATACCTGCCCACTATGAACCCTGTTATGTCTTGTGATTGATTGATTGATTGTCACCACTTACTACTTCCAGTTAAATAATACCCCTGTTATCTTTTACCATAAGTATAACTGCCGTATATAAATCACCACAGTCGTCTGCTGCCAAGTTCGTTTGTTGTAGTCCGTTACTGTCTCTATAATTAAATAGGATTATATTATTAAAAAAATATGAGTAGGTTATATTAAAGTTAGCGGCACATCCATGAAATTCAAAAATTCAAAAAGACGATTTACGAAATTGCCACATAATATTGCCCATGTCTCTAAAAAACCATTTCGTAGTCACCACCCCCAACCCCACTACTCCCACTCGTTAAATATATATAGTTTTAATGCAGTAATTACCTTACACACACCCACACTGTGTAAGTATACTTGGCATAAATTATCTTTCAAAAGGATGATGTTGAATGATCTGATAATATACTTTCTCTTTTGTATCCTCTTCGTAGAAATGAAAACGTTTCCCCTCAAAACAAATTACTTCGAACCTCTCTCGTTCGTTCGCTCGTTTGTTCAATTCGTTTGGTTCAATGTTCGTGTGTCGTCTGTTAAAAAAAACTCTACAAAAAAACGCTATTCTCGTTCCCTTGTTGTTTCTTTTTACAAAAAGCAAAAAATGAAACAATCTCACGTAATTTGTCGTTATATAAAAAAAGCAGTTTGTTTCAAAAAATGTATAATATGAATTATATAATAATCCAGAAATAATTTGTGAATCCTCGTACTTTTCTCTCGCAAACATCAAAGGAAGGATGGAGGGGAAAGTACCTGTGTTTAAAAATCTCTCTCGTGTTGTGTTTATTGACAATGAGCATGTGTGGAAGGACGTGACATCAACTACCCTCTTTTTTTCTTCTTTTTTCTTACTGTTCAAATTTCTTAAATATATACACATTTATATACTGCTTTCTCCGTCACTTTCTCTCTATAATTCTCTCTCTCTTTCTGTCTAATGTCATGTTCTCTTTTTGAAAAAAAAAACTTCTTCTTTTAGTTTTTTTTACTAACAACACTAATGATTTCCGTTCTTCTTTATCGTAACTCGTTTTCTTTCCCTCTTCGTGAAGGCTGCTGGATGAAAGCCGTTTTTGTCTGTCTTTTTGTGTCTTTCATCCTCCCTCTCTGTTTTTGTGAGTGTCTTTTGAGTTTAAAAAAATGTTTTTTTGAAACATGTTTTTGTGTGATATAAATAACCTATGTTTTTGGAACCAATTTTTTTGTAACGAGACAGTTTCTTATTCCCGGGAAAATATAAATCGTCACTACTACTCGCACTAACAGAAAAGAAATTAATAACTTTTAGATGATATAGATAATTTAGTTGAGACTTGTTAATTGCATGTTAGGATTAACATTAGACCATTAGGAGTTTTAAACATTTTTAAGAGCATTTGAGACCATTTTAAGAGCTTTTTGTAAAGGACCGTCTGTTAAATTAACAACACATGATGCTGTAGTAGTTGTAAAATACATAGTGTATTTCCATTTTTTAACTGTAGTTCTTTGTAGTTAATTGATCTAATGCATGGTAGAGTAGAATTTTTCCTCAAACTTTCTCTCTAAACTTTGTACATTTTTATTACTATTATCTGCAATAAACAGCTTCCTCTTCACAAACTGCCTGCCTGCCTCAAGAAATATATCTGCCTCTGCCAAACTGCTTTTTTCCTATTAAATAAATACTTTACTGCTATTATTACATAAAAATACATATCTATATATTTTTCTATTACGAATACAACTATCTTTCATTTTTCTTCTTCTCTGATAAAACAAGCATGCTGAATAGTGGCTTCTACATTTTTTAAGACTGGATGTCCCAAGGATGTGTATAATAATATGTGGTTTTTTATGTGTTTCGTTTGTCTCTGGTTGAAATTGACCAGACAAACTAGACAGTAACTTTTCGCGATCACGGTCATCCAGCATGTCCAGCCTGGACAATATCACTTCGGAAGCTATTCAGTGCCTCACCTTCATAGACTCATATTCTAAGAAAGGAGGTAAGTAGGGGAAAGAGAGCATTATTACTGCTCAAATAATTTTACGGATTGTGCTAATTGTGCTGGAATGATGAGATTGGGGAGGGGAAAGGGACTTGATAACTTTATCCTCTTTATAATGTTTTGTTTTTTCCTCCACATATAGATACTTCAGCATTCCCTTCCTTATGGGTGGGCACCAGTCTAGGTTCAATCATAAGTATCTCAGTCAACCTTCCAAGTGGGGGAAAGGATGTGAGGAGGGCTGAACCCGTCTCTGTCAATCCATCAGGAACGATTTTTAGGCTGAAAGGCTCCATGCTCTGCATGTCCTTCCTAGACTGCACCGGGAATCTAATGCCGAGCACTTATGAAGCTTGGAAGGATGAAGCCAAGGACAGATCAAGTAAGCAGAAATAAGAAGAAGAAGAGGATAAAAAAAATCCTTTTATTTTTCATTAATACTCAAGTATAATAAGTACTATGTATAAAGTAGATGTTATGTAGTATGTATAGGCACTATAATATCAACATAAATGAATGCTCTTTCGGCTGTGTGTTAGAGAGTAAATCTAATCTCTCTTTGTTTACTTTCTCCTTGAGATGAAAGATGGAGGAGATTGGGATGTGATTTCGGAGGAAATTCCTCTTTAAACATTCTTTCCAGAAGCACTGATTGATGTTCTGTTTTTTTTATTATCTTATCATACTGCCCTGGATTTAATTGCTATTTGCGTTTGCTATTGTCTTTCCCAATTCTATAGGGACTCCAACAAAAGGGCTCTCCACCGCGAGTAGACAATCCCCCACTCAACTCAGTCTAGATTCGTCAGGAAATATGGGAGGTGACAGGCAGTTCTTGGTCGTAGTCTCCGAAAAGCAGTCCCGAGTCCTCGCACTTCCATCCCAAACTTGTCTTTACAAACAGCAGCTTTGTGAAGCCTCCTTTGTGATTAAAGCGGAAGTGACTAATGTAAAAGGTACCGTAGAAAAAAAAACTTTATCGATGACTTCCAGTTCGTTTCAGAATAACGTCTAAAATGTTATCCTAATGCTGTGATGTCGATTTCTTTCCAGACTCTCCATGTTTAGTATGCTATCTCTCAAATGGCCATCTTATGATCCTCTCGATCCCATCTCTTCGTCAGTTGATAGACATTGACTTTGTGCCGTTGGCGGATCTTAGGTAAGCTGTTTTCCATGGAAGGGCCTTTGCTCATCTCACTCAACCAAAACTATTTTCACTCTGGTCAACTTGGCTAAATAATGAAAAAAAATGTTGATTAACCATAACCATACTACCAATAACCACGCATGAAATACGAAAATTCACACGGTGTGAGCCATCATATTCGTATCAGTATCACTACAATTGCAAACATTTTGAAATACTTTTAAACAACAATTACAGAACAAAAAAAGTCCAGACCAGACAGAGTCCCGTATGGGATTAGCTCATACGTATATATAATGTATTAAACAAACAAACAGAAATCTCACGGACTTTCCTTACAAAATTTTTTCGTTAGTAATTTAGCCTATATTTTTTTTAGAAAAAAAAAACAACAATAGACTTCCCCTAAATAATGAATAGTTTTTTTAGACGATAGGTCTATAGGATGAATACTTTAATCGTGGTCACTTTATCACAACTTTAACCGTATTGTTGTCTATGTAAAATATCTCACCACGTTATTGATTGTGTGCAGTCTAGAAAAAAAAATGTCCTGTTCTGTTACTTACTACCTGAGCACTCACCACCATGTTGTTAATTCGCAAAATAAGTTTTCTCTTCTCACTCACGCGCATTTTATTACCTTTTAAAAGCTGACCATCGCTCGCTGCTACTATACTTAAGTATATCTGCGATATTATTCACTTCCTGTCTTGGCTCATTAACCAATTACCGTTTAATAAGCTGGCCCAATTATATTTAATACTAAGTAATGTATAATAATCTACTGTTCTAGTTGTCACCATTCACTCTGTTCCCCATCTTTTGCGCAGTTACATTTTCCCCTGTTATATTTGTTTCGCTGAAATTATCTCCCAGTTGCAAACCCCAGTTTTTCGGTAATGCAGGTTGTCAGTTTCGATGATAAATTCGTTTAATGATTATAAATGATCAATGAAATCGATTTTTTATTCCGTGATTAATTTTTGTATTCGCAATTAAATAAAAAAGACTGATTGAGTCTTTGATCGATTTAAAAAAATCCATTACATTAATCGTACGGATGGTTTGGTTGAATTATTTTAATTAATTAAGATTAGAGCAGACATCCTGACTGATGGTTTAAAGAAACGTTGTTTTACCGAAAATTAAAGACTCGATATTTGAAAGTCTTCTTAAAATTTACCGAAACAGAGCCTGTCTAATTTCGTTTCACCGATTTCTTTTAACTTATCCATTTACTATTTGATCTCTTTCTCTATATTTAATTCTGTATTTATCTGTTTGACCTTTATTCTCTCTTCTCGCCTTTACATATTGCTTCTATCTCTCTCTCTGTATGTGTGTGTCAGTTTTCACCAGACGAGGAAATCGGGGATAGTGGATCCCATGTTGAGCATTTGGGGACAGCAAATGATTGTGAACGAGGACACAAATTCGTAAGTTAATTCTAAATTAGAGCAGAGCATGTTCGCCCTGCTTTTCGTTTGAATGTCATGTGTCATTATAAATATATGTCATTTACTAGCAAGAAAATACTTTTACAATTAGATTTTACTACATACCTACTTATATAAAAGAGTTTGTATCGAAATGCCCTTTTTTGTAATCTCAAATTATGTCCGATAGAACCTTATGAACTTTAAATTTTTCTCGTCCCTCTCTTAGAATTTTTTTAAATATTTCCGTTAACTGTTCATGCCTGTTTAATAATTCAATCTAAATTTGTCCGCTAGTTGTTTTTTGATCTCGTTGTCCATGAATTCCATGTTCTTCCAAACCCCGGTTTTTACATCTTAACTTACTTATATTTACGAAACATTTTAAATTCAATCCAATCCACATTTTTAAAAGGAAATTTTCCACACCAGAAAATTCCAATTTTACTCTCAACATCTCAGTATCAACTATACTTAATTATGCTCCTCACAATCATCACCATCATCGTGGTCTATGTTCATTTCATCGACTTTTTTAACTTTCCCCCTTCGTTTTTTGTCTTTCTTCTCTGAAATATATTGAGTCTTCCCAAAATAAATATGTCAACCACACAACAAATGTTTTGGTACAAATTTTAGTCTTGTGTCTAATGTCTTTGTATTCGTCTTCCGTATATTTTCTGTGTATATTTGTAGTATACTTTGATAGAAACATATTTTAGATATTAGTCCTCTTACGGAAACTTTATTTCCATTCTTTTTCTTATTCTTGCTCCTGTGCACAAAAACACACAGGCAGATTTTAAATCTTTTTCTCAAATCTCTCTCTAGATGATGTATATAAAGCTGATGATGATGTGTGGATATTATTGATTGATAATTTAATTCTGTCACTAATCATTCGATATATATTTATTCTCCATAATATAAATCAGCATCCATTCAAAATATATATTATACAAATTATAATATATCGTAATAATCTTTGACATGATGTAATTCTTCAATTTTTTTCAAATATGACTTGTAATAATACTCTTAAATATTCTCTCGTGTGTATATTTTACTCTTGATATGTGCAATGCAGTGTTGTGGATAGAGTATTTTGTGAGCAACTCCACAGCAGGATTTTCGACATAGTTTTAATTATTGGCCATTGTTGAACTTTAATTTTCAGGATCGCAAAGACATTCTGCATCAGCAGTCTGGGGCACGGGATGTATCTCAGCTCGCCGAGTGAAATGCAAAAGTTTGCTGTTTCGACAGAGTTCTCGTAAGTTAAGCAAGTTGTAATTTTTATACAAAACTTGCATTGGAATTAGCGAGGGCGACTCATGTTCTTTTTTAATATTATTCCAGACAAATGATGGACAGTCTACTTGGCCAAATGTTTATGGAACGGGAAATGCCAGAGAGACCAAAGGAAAGCTTCCTGACCGGGCTATTTGGGGGTGGTGTGAGAAATGTGGATCGAGAAGAGCTATGTAAGATTATGGATTGGGCTACTGAAACTAGCCACCTATTGACTCTGATTTATGTTTGAAATGTCACTAATATTAAAATAATATATTTCACAGTTGGGGAGGCAAGCGGGAAATCTTCAAAAACCGTAGCGAAATTAATTCCCGGCCCTGCAGCTCCACCGGGATTCGAACAAACCCAGATGCGTGCCGGAACGGTAGCCTCCGAAGTAGCGAAGACAAGACAAATGATGGTGGAACGAGGTCAGAAGCTAGGACAACTCGAAGATAGAACTGAGAAAATGATGAATGAATCTGAAAACTTCTCGAACGCAGCACATCAACTTATGCTCAAGTATAAGGACAAGAAATGGTACCAGCTCTGAGCAAGCCTCTATTCTCGAACTACGCCCTGTTGGAACCGATATATCACAATCACAACGTGTTGGATGTTAAATTTAGTTTTATCTATACAATAGTACCACATTAGATATACTTAAAATAATTAGCTAGGGAATAATTATGTGAAAACGCCAGTGAAAGTGGGCATTTACCACCACCATATTCAATATGTATACAATAACAATAATATACCTATGGTAAACTGTTAAAATCAAACAATATTGTATAGCTAGATTATGCGGACGTTGCACAGGATGTGAACCATTTTCACGAAATCAATTACAACAACCATAATCTGTACTTTTTTATCTTGCCAATTGCAATTCGAGCAATGTTTTGAATATGCGCTTCACTTTCCCCGTATTTTCACTTTACCGAAAGTTTAGATACCTAGATTACTGCTCGGATTGATGTTCTCACCTAGTGTGTAGCGGAAGGAACCACACGGTTATGCAATACCTATACATATTATCGCTCAGAATACCAAAGAACATTTTAGTCATAATCAGTGGCTGGATCACGTGAGTTAAG
>JAQIWX010001069.1:0-11789 GCA_034696785.1 Lepidocyrtus cyaneus | reverse complement strand
AAAAACACCCTTTTCAAGCTCTAAAAAAATTGCTGCCATGCAATTTCAAATCTGACTTCAGCATAGTTTGTAGGATATGTAGCTTCAAGCCCACAGCCCTTAACATGGTATCTCGGGACTTTGTGTATTTAAAACACCCCGAAAAGCCGTCAAAATAAGGAATTTTCGCTGAAAAAACATCCTTTTCAAGCTCTAAAAAAATTGCTGCCATGCAATTTTAAATTTGACTTCAATTTAATGTCTTGGATAAGTAGCTACAAGCCCACAGTCCTTAACATGGTATCTCGGGACCTTGTATATTAAAAATTGCCCGAAAAACCGTCAACATAAGGAATTTTCGATGAAAAACCATCCTTTTGACGCTCTAAAAAAATTGCTCACATGCAATTTCAGTTCTGACTTCAACATATTTTGTAGGATATGTAGCTACAAGCCCGCAGTCCTTCACATGGTGTTTGAGGCTTTGTGTATTGAGAAATCGTCGAAAATTGGATTTTTTCTTTAAATACAATGATTTCGTAAAATTACATTTGATTTTCAAATATTCGGGTGGCTATATAATTGGTGGCCGGCGGCGGGTTCCTATAAAGTTGGCGGCTGTCGGCGGGTGGCTAGCTTGTCGTTGGCGGGCGGCAGGTGGCTATTTATTTGGTGGCCAGCGATGATTGGCTAGCTTGTCGGTGGCTGGCGGTGGGTGGCCAACTTGTCGGTGGCTGGCGGTGGGTGGCCAACTTGTCGGTGGCAGGCGGCCAACTTGACGGTGTCTTGAGGTGGGTGGCCAACTTGTCGGTGGCTGGCGGCGGGTGGCAAACTTGTCGGTGGCTCGCACGGTGGCTAGATTGTCGGTGGCTGGTGGCTAGCTTGTCGCACATGGATCTGATCAGTTGTTTGCCAAAGTGAGGAATGCAAACGGACAGCGGAATCCCTCCGAAATGCGATGGGTCTTGGCATAGATCCTTCCTGTTCCGATTTGTACCAGGTCACTTGTGGAAACTGGATTGACAGGATGAGATCTGTTTCACAAAAACTACTCGCTTCAATCAAACTCTCCCTTAAAGAGTTTGTCACGGACTTCGACTGGATGGAGGAGGACTCCAAGTTGGCAGTGATTACAAAGTTTTAGTTTGTGCCCCCCCTGCTGGGCCACCCAAAGTGGCTAGAGAATCCCAACCTTCACCAAAACTATACTCGGAGGAACCTCCTCCGTAAGATGAAGTACTTCATGGAGCAGTATGAAAACTATTGCTTTCCGGAGTTGGTCATCGCGGAGTCTGGGAAAATAAAACGGTACAATTCATTCCCAAACATTTAACTCTGTCAGACTTGGCCAAGTGGATCCAAGGGAAGAAGCACAGTCCGTGAAATTACCGAGGCATCGGAGCCCTCTCGAATTTTGAGCAGTTCTCAAGAGTCTGGAAGTGTCCAACATCTTCACGGATGAGTCCTCCAAGCAAGTGTATCATGTAGAAAAATAATGCAAATAATGAAAAGTTTTTTTATATCCTGAATGGAATCCAAATGTGTTTGATACTGTTTTCATATGACTTTTTGAGAGGAATAAAAATGACTCACTCATTATTTTCATGTACTTGTTTCTTGTTTCATTATATTCATGATTAGGGATGCGCAGGATGCATCTTAAATTAAATTAGTGTATGATTAAATTAATTATCTTTTGTTCACCATGTCATGTCATTTATCATGATTCATTTTAATAAACAGCTTTGTCAATACTACATTGGAACATTTTTATCTGACGGGATTGTTGGATGTGGGAGGCGGAGGCTGTCCTTCTGGACCACTTCCGGTAAGCCCATCAATGGAGAAAGTTGGGACAAACTGCCCTCCGCCATTGAAAAAGGGGGCTGCTGGCTGATATCAATCCAGTTGGTCAACTCTCGGGCTGCCCATTGCACAAAGCTGCCGGACTGATTGATAAAGTTGAAATGGCGGAGAGAGGGCTCAAGCTCTTGATTGACCATGGATGAGCGGATGGATCCATTTTCGAAAAAGGATGAAGCTCCGACCTTCCTTCATAATATAGTACCAATAGTGACGGTGACGGTTGGGAACAAATTGGGCAGCACTCCGGGCTCCTTCCATGCAGTTTTCACTCCCTCCTCCTTTGGAAAATTTCAAAAGGAAAACATCTGTAAATAATTCGTGAACTATTTTTGATCTCTACATCAACGAGTTAAATAATTTGCCCTGGATGTTTTACCTCCATGGCCAACTGAAGTGAAGAATGCTTGGGAGACGCCACTGGGGTGGAATTCGTATCCGTGACCATGTTACCTAGACCAAGAGGAAGGTCGGAGATTCCTCCTTTTTCCAAAATTGGATCCGCGCGCTGCTCAATCGAGAGGTTGACCATTCTCTGCGCCATGGATCTTCATCATTCAGTGCGGCAGCAATGTGTATTGGGCTGCGGGAGAGTTTACCAACTGGAGCTTATCGGCGCCCTCCGTCCTTCAGATAGAATACGCTGCTTCTCCGCTTCCTCCTCCTATTCTTGACAGACAGCTCGGTATCCCAATTTGCTCCATTGCATTGATGAGATTTTGAGTAGTGGCTCGGCGAGGAAAGAAGCCCCAGCCCCCTCCGCCTCCCTCACCCGCAAAAGCCGCTTGATGAGAACTTCCATCGCAGTCGCTTCTTTTTATCCTCTCAAACTGAGAGCATGAAGCCATGTGGCTCCACTCTCGTTCAACATCCCAAGGCAAAATTGGCTCGTATTGTTAGCTGACATCCGCTTTGCAATAAAAATGCTAAATATTTATGAGCAGATATATGCGGGGAAAGGATATGATATGAGCATCATCCGAAATTAATAAAATTACGAGGTCGACCTCCAATGTCCATAAGAGTAGATGTATTTCGGTGACATTCTTTTCAAGCAGTAACAGATAACTTGTTTAGCTAGAAGCTATAAGCTACGCACGTCTCTCTTCTTGCTGGGCCACTCTTTATTTAGCGAAAAAAAATATCATATTTTCTGTAGTCAAATAATATTGCAATTTTATTTTCCCATCCCATGTCCGACAGTAGGAATGTCACGTAACTCGAGATAATCAAGTTGTGATTAAGATGGTCACGTAAGCCATTTCTCACGTCACGTATCAATCATGTTGGATTTGAAACGGACACTTTGTTCATTCTATTTTTACTGAAAGTCAAGGTAAATTAATTACGCCATTATTCATGCCGCTTCCGCTAGTCCATCATTTAAATTGGACTTGAACTATTTTCTACCATTCATTTTAAAACTGTTTAAAACTTTTTTACAATCCAATTCCGTTTTTTTTTATAAATTAGTTGAAAAAAAAAATGGATTGGAAATAAGATTGGATTCAATAAACACACATACTATGCTCAATGTATGTTCCCCTCATGATGTGTCCAGCAAAATTTATCAATAAATTGGCGAAGCCGATTTAAAATGTATTTGGAAATGTTTTTTGTTAACAATCGACGAATTTTCCAGATTCCATTTTTAATCACCTTTTACAGTCAAAGGCTGATTTTCAGGTTGCCCCACAATATTACGGATTTTTTATTTGCTTTCATTTTTAGCAGAACGGAGCTGTTTGCTGGGTTGGGACAATGGCTTGGGCATTGGTAGGAAATGAGTTTTGGATTTGACTATCCTATGCCTAGAGAACTGAAGCGAAGATAAGATATTGATTGTTCGGAACGGGGACTGGGATAATCCCGAGCTACTCAAAAATATATGGCAATGGCGCTCTTCTCCTTCTGGCTTGCAAGATCTCTGGACTAGTATTATCTCTGGACTACAAGATCTTGGTGGTGACGATTGAAAATGATTGATTTGTTATCTCGCTTGCGATGAAGAGAACAGTTCAAATTAGCAAAACGTACATTCAATCAATCAATTCCATTCTACAATCCGTAAAATACGGTTTCCAGTCATAATACTAGTCTATTACATAATTATTACATTTTGCATTGCAGTTGTTAAAACTCAACGAGAGATTCTGAACGACTAAATTTTGTCCCTTTCTGCACCTACTTAGCTATAGCTCATTGCGTAAATATTTCAAACAGGTAGTAACAAGGGAAATGGATGGAAAGGAGCACGTAGGCAGTTGCAAGTGTTTTCTTTCCCTTTTGCGCAATAGCTTATTGTCCTCTGATGAACAACAACTTTGATTGTTTCTTGGAAATAATGCGCATAGTTTTATGTGGATGCTTGTTTGTTTGTTTGGGGGAAAGTGAGAATCACAGTTAGGAACGAATGGATAATGAGATGGGCAGCTATAAATACGCGTTTTTTTTTCTTCATGAAAACATGTTCCTGTAATATTTTCATCGATTAATTTAAGCACTGCTTGATTATCATGTCGTTTATTTCCACTGGGGCAGGATGAGACATAATAAAATTGACATGCTATCTTGGAAGTGGGGTTGGGGGATGTTGAAGTTCAATATTGCATGGCTTGGAATGCTTTCACCGAGACAGACGGTGAAAGTCTCCGGAGCCCTTGCCAGCCAAGCCCACCCACATCCCTTCCTTAAGTACTTCCTTCTGGAACATGCTCAGCAGACACTTTGAACTGTCCAAAAGTTAACTAATGCAGTCAGAAGTTAGCTTACATTACATCAAGTTGTTATTTGGGATTGATGAAGCAGAGTCACATTGGGACGACCTTCAGACATCCTTCTTTTCTCAACACTGAAAACAGACATGGGTGGACAGACAGGTGGAGCATTCCTATTGGAGGATGAGTTGATTACGCCACGCTGCTTCCTCCTCCTCCTCCTCCTCTCACTCGTCAACAGTTCTTGGAAGCAAAAAGAAGTCAATATTTCTCACTAACTCTTCCTCTCTACCTTCTCCAATTAATGTAGCTTGTAATTTCAGAGGTAAACAGGCCACCTGCCATGCCCACATATGTCTGGCCACCAAATTACATTTAATTGTTCAGTCAACAAGCTATAACTTGTCTTGAGTCGCATCATTCAGTCAACATTTGCATTTCAAATATAATAAAAATAATTTCAAGATGGCTTCAGTCAAGCCAACCCCTTCCATCCAAATCCAGGAGGAGGAGATGGTGGACGTGTCCTTGGATGAAAATGGAGGGGAGAACGGGACTTGCTCCCAAAGCCCCCAAACGGACAGCATCAGTGAAAATAAAGTGGATGGCTCCAAGCTGCCAGCGGAAGTGGCCTCCTCCGCCAGGATCCTGTACCGGCACATTCTTACATTCGTGGTCGCCTTCGTTGCTATCTTAACACTGAGCTTCCTCTTCTGTCTGACGATGCCGCTGTGTCTGGGACTCTACCTGATTTTTGGAGGCCTGCCTTGGCTGGCAGTGAAGGTGGCCATGAGCAGCAGGGGCGGGAGCAGCTCCACCAGCCTCCTCCCCATCTCCCGGGTATTTGGCTCCACCGTGGACGATCAATATAACAGCCTGCTCCTGATCATGAACGGGATCTGGGAGTTGGAGAAAATCCGGGAGAGCCTCACCCAGCTTATCAACAACACCTCCAACAACAACTACTCTCATCTTCAGCGGCGCCTGGTCAAGCGGATGGGCTATCTTTGTCTGGAAAAGCCTCCAGTCCCCTTCCACATCAACAATCATGTCAACATGTTGAACAAGCGGGATGATGAGGAGCCTTGGACGAGCCAATCCGACATTCGCCGCTTTCTGGAGACGCACCCCCACCAGCTCACCCACGGGAGGGGGGATGATGATGAGGAGCCGGATGATGGCCAGTTCCCCCAGTGGGAGGTCCTCCTTGCTCCGGAGTATCTGGATAGACCGGGCTGCTACGCTCTCATTTTACGCTGCCACAACGGGCTCATGGACTGGCCGATGATGATGAGGATGTTTGTCGCCGGCCATGGCATTTCGGATGGCGCCTCACTTGGCTCGACCTTCAACCCTGGTCCGGCCCCATCACTTTATATGAAATTGAAAACCGTGTTCTCCACATTGTCCACCGGCCCTGCAACCTTGATCCGGAAGCTGGCCACGGGATACACTGACATATTTTCCATGTTGAAGGAGAGCCCTCTGGGGAAGCCGTCCATGGGGGTGAGCAAGGTCATGCCCTCCGCCAACTGGCAACACATCAACAAAGGACGGAATAATAACAAATGCGCCTTCTCCGCCTCCGTCCAAGTCTCCGTGAAGAAGCTGTTCCTCTCCCAATATCTCAATCTGGAGCTGGACATCCCCATCCCGGACGTTATCAACGTGACGAGGATCTTTTGCTCTGGGGGAGGTGGAGTGGACACCTTTGGGGGTGAGCGGAATGGGCAGCACATGGTGAGCAGCATGATATACGACGACCTGGATGCTCAGCGGCTCTTCAATAAAGTGTTGATCTGGATGAGCTCCACATTCCCCGTCAGGATGGCGGCCTCCCTCCACCGGCTCATTATGAAGGGGGACGTGGCAGTCCACTTTTGGCCGGGGCTGGATGACCGATGCAAGCTCTTTGGGGGGGATCAAATCATCGACATGATGGGCTGGTCCGGGATGAATGGGGCCAACGCTGGTAAATTATTTTTGCCAAAAAAAAATTGGATCTTTTTTAATTTTTAATTATTCCTGGTTAATTTTGTTTTGCTGATTTTTTTTACAAGATATGGCGATAACCGTCTTGAGCTATTCTGGCTTTGTGAGGGTCTCGGTGGTCAGCCTCGTGGGGGATCTGCTCTTCGGCTCAACGGCAGCCAAAACCATGGTGGAGGGGTTGGAGGAGGAGTACGCTGCTCAGGCCAAGGCAGTCCACATCCCGGAATACAATCTCTTCTTGGGCTAATAAATGGAAAACTATCACAGAAATACATATTTAAGTAATTTCATTTCATTTTAAAATGAATGAACTGCTGTAAATGGGTTATAGTAAAATTGCCAAATAAAAAATAAAAATCTATAAAAAAAATTGCATTCGCAGTAAAAAAAAAATGAAAAGCAATATTTTTTTTTAGGTAGTTGAAACATGTTTTTTATCGGGAAATCATATAAACTACTTGAATTCTTTTTACTGGCATGCATACCTATATGCCAATGCCAAGGATGAAAAGAGCAGACGACCGAGATTTATTTGATGCACCTTCCGCCATCTAGTGAGTGCAGGTTGCAGCATGGACATCAACGAAATTTAACTATGGCTTAATTGTTATTGCTGAAGTCGAAGTCTCAGCCATTCCCATAATTAATCTCCTCCCTCAGCATGCAAAAATAAACCACAATTATACTAAATACTACTTAACAAATATAAACTACAAAATTAACTGCATGAGATGGGGTGCACTATGTGAATAACTACTAATTAAGTACACTACTTGTTTCAAGAGGCCAGAAGAGGAAAGTTAAAATTTAACAAAAAAACAAATTTTATTTAAAATTCGTATATTAATTAACCACCAGGATAATATAATCATTTAAAAAAATACGTACGAGTTCTCAAGCTGCTCCATTTAAAGTCCATTTCTTCCAGCATTCCACACAGTCCAAAAAATTTAGATTTTAGATACCAATTATATTATGTAACTAACAAATCGTTACAAATGGAGACAATTACTAATTACACAATATGGATAAAAAATTAAGAGCAATAATAACAATAGGCGAAAAGGTCCAATGTCAAACATGAAAAGAGTAAAAACGATTTTCCATATCATATCCATATCAATTCATACAAAAAAAAATGGGTACAAATAACAACAACAATATCAAATCGAAGGTCAAGGCCGCCGGGTAACATAACACTTTACTGATGGTTTGTTATTGTTAGCAATCTTCTTTTTATTAATTGATGCAGCATAATGTGAGGATCAACTTGGAAAATTACAATTTGAAATGTGGGATATTGAATTGGGATCGGAAGTGGCTGCTACTGAAGAGTCGCTGCTTCCTCCGAACTCTGGCCGGACATCATCACCATCGCGATGGCTCTGTCGTATTCCTCCAGCTTTTGCAAAGCCTTGTTCCGCTTCTCCATGGCGTCGAAGGCAACGTCCTTATCCCCCTGCGGGATGGGCTTGTTCTCAACGCGGAGCTTCCCGATCACTTGATAAGCGGCTATCATCTCCCTGTCCGCTTCCTCCACTTCCCTTGCCAGAGCTTGGCGCCTCAGTTGCCGCTGTTAATTCAACAAATCAATAAATCAAATCATGCATCATCAATTACTAATTAATTTAAATTAAAAATGAAGTCAAGTTGTGCTTATTTGAGAATGGAAGGCGTACCTTTGCCCTGGAGAGGAACCGTTGCAATATCTGTGCATTGCATTGCTGGAGCATGGCCAGGGTGGAGGAACTTCTTTTGATTTTGGCCACAGAAGCAGCAGCTTCGGCCTCGTCCCCGGGGGGATCTTTCTCAAGCTGCTCCCTAATATCCGCCTCCAACACCAACGCCTGGTCCAATGTCTCTCGAAGTCTGGACCCCAACATGACCGCAGAACCGCTGGAACAAGAGGCTCCTCCTCCAATTCCCAGTTCCCTCCCATTCAGCCCCCTCAACAAGCTGACCTTGCCTGGCCCGTGGACTGATCCCCTTCCCTCTGGATTGCCGCCGCATGCTGCAGATGAGGATGGTGCTGATGGGCCAGAGGGGGCGTCCTCCTTTGTCAGGTATCTTCGCTCATTCTTCTCATCAAATAGGGAGGCGACCGCTCGGTGATTCAATTTGATCACTTGAGCCCTACTCCCACCCGCCCCGCGCTCTTCCGCTCTGTAAAGTAATAGTAGCACAATTAAACTTGCCATTTACTATCATCATCATCATCAGACAAGAAAGAAGTAAATACGTAATCATTTATTTGAGTGGAAGTGTACAAATGAGCTGACTTACATGTAATTCCATTTTGCTGGCCCCTCCTCATCCCTGTAGTGCTTCCCCAGGGGTGGGGATGGGACTTCCGAAGGGCCTACTACTGGAGCGACCAACGGCTGACTAAGCATTCGTTCCAGCATGGCCACATCTTCTAGAGTGACGCCTTTGTTGGGCTCCAGGAACGGAGCTCTTGAGAAATGGGCTTCAGGTTGATTTGAAACATGCTGGACAGTCCCCGCGACGGTCGGTGACACTAAATGAGATGGACGCTGTTGGTGGTGGGTGGCTCTGGGAGGAGGCTTGTGCTTGGCGCCACCTCTCTTGAATGACCTTCCCAAGCGGACCCCTTCCCCTTGGAGCTTCTTCCTTGCCAGTCCACTTTTGGTTGGAGATGCTGCTGATTCTGCCGCTGCTGCTGATGGGGGCGGAGTTAGAAAGGAAGGGCGGGGAGCTTCCAACTGAGCCCTCAGGCGCATCACAATCTCCGCCGCTTGGAGGATGTGTGCCTGGGTGGCATCATTAATCAACTTGGCCTCCGCTGCTGCACGTTTCAGCCGGCGCTGCTCCTCAGTCAGCTCCACACCGGGGGGGTTGACATTGGCATGCTGAGAAGAACCTCCCGCTCCCGTTTGCAGCTCCCCCAGCTCCCCAGTTACTTTCTGGATTCGGGCATTAACGGAGCGCAACAGGTTTTCCAGCTCGGGTTGCAGGTCGTAAATGTCGTTCATCGTCAGCATCTCTACAATACCAAATCATTCAATTTACAAAAAATTTAAAAAAAACAGTCAATCAAGAAAGGAAACAAAACTTCACCGATTTGACCACCCTAAAAAAATAATTAAATAACTTTATAAAGTGCTCGATTCATATTTCGTACCCAGAGCCTCGAGAGCACTTGCTGCGGTTACAACTCCCGGCGATGGTCCAGCTCCAGCCGGTTTGCTTCCCTTCAGCCCATCACCACCTGCTTCCGGGACTCCTTCCAAATCCCGAGGCTCCTCCACTCCCATCCTTGAATAAATCAACTCCCGCAAAGTCTCTGCTGCAGTTTTCCCTTTGTCGGCGGCAGCTTTGGACAAAGGAGCCGCCGCTCCTCCTCCTCCTTTTGATTTCTTCTTGCCTGACTTTTTTCTGGCTCTTCTACGCCTCCTGTTCCGACCAGCATCGGAGGAACTCCCTCCAGCAACAGCCCCTCCACCACCACCATTCCTTATCAGTTCAGCCAGCCCTTTTCCAGCGTAGGCTGGTGGGGAGGGACGTTTGGGAGTCTTCCCTCCACCTCGCTTCTGACTGCCAGGAGTTGTTGCTGTTGCTCCACGACGGACGCCCACCAACAAGCTGCTCGACACAATCTTCAACTCCTTCGAGGACTGCGGCTCCAGGCCAAAGTAGTGGAACTCCCGCTCTGGAAATATAAAAAATCATCAATAAAAAATACATAATTATTAGTCTATTACTAATATTATTATCAACAATTAATGATTAACTAGCAGGCTAATCAAATTTAAAAAATTAAATAAGGAGCTTTAGAGCCGGCCAACATACAACACAACAACAAACACAGAAGAGCTTCGCAAACAAATTGAATACCCATCACCCATGTAATTAGTTAATTAATTAAAATGATTAACAAACTCACCGGAGCTCTTTGACCTAGTCATCTTCAACTGTCAACTGTCAACCGTTCCCTTCACTACAGATGACAACAAAAGTGAAAGTCAACAATTAATTACAATTACTTAACAGTTAGTCCGTATTTATTTTTAATTAAATCGGATTTTAAATTTATTAACCACTCTTCACTCTTCCACTGAGGAAATTGCTTTTAAGTTTGTTTTGCTTAGCCAACAAGACCAAAGATAGAGGAGCGCACATGTGGCGGGAATCCAAATTTCAAATCCAAGGCAAGCAAAAGCAACTCAAGTGCATTTTTCAGAGGGAGAGCCGAGAGAGTGCAAAAGCACTGCTCCTGCTCCTGCTTCTCTTCTCTTCTGAACAAAGCCAAATGCTTGGACGCGCGTTACGCTACGCTTGCTTGTCAATGGGAATGCATATGCATTATTATGCATGCCATGAAAAAATCGTGCGCCTGGCCTCCGTCCACCCATCCACTTTTCTACTTCACAGTTGAATATTTAACTGCCCATTTAATATGATCATCCCATTTCAAAGTTAAAGCTGTCTAGCATCATTGAAGCTTATTTTTTTTGAAGTCGAAACTATGTTAGCAGTTGTATTCCTTGGCCCATTATTGACTATGAATATGAAAGGTGATTGATTACAATTTTTATTATTATTATTATATCACAGTTTACAATTTAAGTACAGATAAGGTCATTTTAACATTTTATTACAATTACAATCAAGAATATAGAATCAAGGAGGAGAGGAGAGTGGGTTGTTGGAGTAAAAAATAGAAAACGTGGAAAGCACAAAAATAATGTATAACAGTATTTTCAGTCTTTCGGTATCTCTTATCAGTCTTTCCATCCATTAGTATTAGTAATTAATTCAATTCACTCAACAACTTGACTGCCATCATTTTGCAATTTTCAAAGCCCACTTAAAATATTTAAGTAGAATGATGTGATTTACAATTAAAATGAGCTTTCTAAAAATATCAATTTTTGCTAGGAGCGGATGGTGAGCTTCCAGTTCCAATAGTCCCAGTTTCCAGGGGAGGAGCAGCACCTCCACATCCCCCCAAACCTCTGTAGCCGGGGGAGACAATGGTCTCGAACACATCTTCCGGGATCCTGTACGGCGACCTCTACACAAAGTAAATTAAACAAAAAACAGGTAAATCACTTTGGACATAACTAATTCTACCTAAATGACGTAATGACTAGTTAAATGTAGTTAGTACGCACGACAAATGTCTCCGACACGTAATTGTTCCCTCCGACAATCTCGGTCATTTGAGAGCTGACGCAGTCGTAAAACTTGCTCATCAGCAGTTTCTGGAAGACTTTC